>VXAC01004913.1:589222-758105 GCA_013399225.1 Rhipidura dahli
GGCCCCGAAATAAATTAAAAAACAACAACAGCAAAAAAGAAAAATAAAGAAAAAAAAGAAAAGAAAAAGAAAGAAGAAAAAAATAAAAGAAAGTACAAAAAAGAGAAAAATAAATGAAATGAAAAAAGAAAAATAAAAAAGCTTAAAAAAAGAAAATTTTAAAAGAAAAATAAAAATAAAAGAGAAAAATGGAGTGAGAAAAAGTGTAAGAAAAATGATTAAATAGGAAGGAAGAAAGATAGAAGGCTGCCTTGTGTGCTGGGGAAGGTTGGATCCTCACCTGGGGCTGTACGGTGCCATCTGTCATAGGGATCGGTGTGTGGGGTGGGCACTGCCTGTCCCAGCGTGAGGATCTGGCCTCACGCCTTCCCACGAGCCAAAGCCGACATCAAAGGGCACGCGATAGGCAATGTGGAGCACACATGCGAGGCTCGCAAGCCTTTCCTGTCAAAACGTGTTTCCTGGCCTTTTTCTGCCCCATCAGACCTGGCTCCCTAGCACCCTCACAGGAGCATAGAGAAGCAGCAGGGACCTATAGAGATGAGCTGTGAATATGTACAGCATGCATACAGCTTCTCAAAGTGGGCCTTTTTTTCCTTCACGGGGAATGCAGTGACTTGCAACAAATTAGTAGCCATTGTCATTCAGGGGTGGTTTTAATTATCTTTTTGGGCCTCTGGAGATTTAACTCATCTCCTGCTACTTTCCTGTACAAATTAGGTATTAACACAAAGTCCACCTCCAAACTCATCACTTGCAATCAATATCTCACCTGCTTTGCATCTACATCCCTCCAGCCAACATCTAGTTCAGCTGAATACAGAAAATATCTCCACCTCAAGTCCAAGAACCTCATGAATATTCCTTTACCCCTGCTTAATGACTGCATGTGACCTGCCCTGTGATCAGCCAAGGTCTGGAGTCACAGACATGGAGTCACTTGACATAGGTTGTAATGGGAAATGGAGAAGGATTTTATGGCTCTGGACTGTTGGAGAGCAGATAGGAGATGATAAAAGGAATTAAGACCATTTGGTTCTGCATGAGGATTCAAAAAAATCTTATAAACCCTTTAGGTGATAAATTAAATAAAGTTCTGATGTAGGAGGAAGCTAGGAATTTGCAAGTCACTTTAATAACTATTTGTTTCTATATAATTTTCAAAATTTTTCATTAATTCACACCGTGCTATATTGAGAGGTTACAAAAAAAAGGAGAAATATGTTTGCGTGCATCAATTAAGGCACTGTGGTATACTACAATAAATGCTACGTATGTACATGTGTACCCATTTCTCTTTGCCATAACAGATCTAGAAAAAAACCTTTAGGTTTTTGCAGAGGTTTCAAGACACAATATTTAGAATGAGTCACTGCAATCCCTCACACCCTCTACACCTAAGAAGCTCCTATTCCTTAACTGGGACACAAGCCCAGCTCACAAACAGAGCAACACTGGGGATTGGGTGGAAATCATGGTGTTTAAATTTAGACTATCTTTTTCATATCATCATATCTTTATCGAGTAAGTCCCCCAGCACCAGGGAAGACACTAAGATGCCTGAAGTTCTGCTCTGCACATGCACTGAAGCCTTCTGGTCTTGACAGGGCTAAGTGTGTATCTCACACCTAATCCCATCAGGATTCACAGACAAAGCATGTCTCCTCCCTGAAGGAGCCTGTTCTGGCAGTGCACATGTAACCCACGCTCACACAAACAGGGATCTGCACAAAACACAGCGGCACCAGCAGCAGAATTCCTCAGAGCAGGTTGTTAGTCGTGCAGGGATTGAAGGAGCTTGCAATGTCCATCTTCTTAATCTCTCTGCTTTAGGGAATTCACTGCCACATTTCCCATAACCATGGTGTGTAGCTTACATAATATCAGGCATCCAAAGGACAGGGACCAAACCCAGTCTTCTGTCTCTTGACACTGCACTAATCTCCATATCATGATTGACGATTCATCCCTCTTCCCTTCTCCCTTCTCCCATGGAACACCAGAAGAGCTTTTACCCAGACATTAGTATACTGCTACAGAGAGTGAGAAGTAGAAGTTTAACCCTCCTAAGAAACTGAATAAGGTCCCCAGAGCCTCATATATATATATAAGAAAGTATTTTTCATTTTCTGATTAAAAATATTTATTTTCCACCACCCCAATGCAAGAAAAGTCTAAAAGCCATTGAGCTGGGCAGACATTCCTGACAGAACTAGGTAATGCTGAGATATTTGCAGGAAAGTGATGGAAGATTTTGTTCCCAAGGGAAAGAAGAAGGGAGGGTTTTTAAGCCTCCCTTATGTCAGTCTGAAACAGTCAATGCTTTGGATAAGGTCGAAGATGGACTGCTTTATTTGGGTTGCATAAAATGGTGATGGTCTTTGTGGTCCTGTGTAAGGACAGTGCATAGCTGTGCCCATGTGGCTGGAAATGCATGTCCTCAAAATCCCCCAGGGCAGGATGTCACTTGTGGAGGCATCATTGGCATGAGCTAACTGCAGCTGGAGTCCCCAGGGGGTGCACACACATCAGACACCTGTCCTCGAGGACAAATCCTGCAGGTTCTGTGCAGCCATCTCCTCTGCCTCCCACAGATGTTGCCATGCCTTCGCCATGGCTCCTTACCCTTGCTAGGTTCCTTCTTCAGAGCTCATGTCGCCCTTAACACCTGAAAAACAAAGTCATTCAAGTTTAGTCTGGCCTCAGGTACAGTCTTCGAGGAGCCAGGCCAACTCAAGGCAGGTGAGGGGGCCCTTGAATGTGCATCTGCATTGTTCAGAATGAAGGAACTCAGAGTACCAAGCCCACACACCAAAAACTTGTCAAGGCTGCTTGAATAGGGAGTAGAGTATAAGGTCCAAAAAGAACAACTTTTAAGAGATTTGAACCAAATCTTCCTTCTGTACATGTCAGTAGAGCCTGTCAAAGGCATTTATTCCAATTAGTATTTTAAGAACCCAGGGTTGGTGCTAAAACAGAAAACTTAGTGCCTTACAGTGGCAGCCAAACCTGGAATTCACATATCTGCTAATAAGGGGAGGTTTTGGGAAGTGCAATTCCTGGTAAGGAAAGGAAGTGGGGAAGTATGGTTCATGTGCCCAAGTCCTTAATCACCCCCTACCCCACCCCCATAAATATAACCGCATAATTTATAATCGTTCATGGGATTGTCCTGACTTTTAAAAGACTTTTTTCATTAGACAACTCTTTATTCCTTGGAAAACATATTATTGATCTTAATACACAGAAAATGCCATAGCCAGCAACTCAGAATGTCAGTGCCATTTTTGCTAAACAATGAGAATTGATGAGGTTTGGCAAGACATTAAAATATTTAACACTATAACTCTGAGAAGTCTTTTATGTGTTTGTACTAATAGAAAAATCTTTTAACAGGAAAAATGTTTTTGTCTGCTCCACTAAAAACTCCAGTGAGGGTTGATTCTGTTTGCATTAAAACCAATGGGAGGCTTGTTACTGACTTCAAAGTCAGTTCCAAGATGAATTCCAGTTTGGAAAATCATGACTAGAAAATAAATCTTAGAGTTTTACTTACATGACTAGTGTCATTTAAATTAGCACTTAATTACATGCCTTAACACTTCAGAGTGTCTGGGGACAGGGCATTTGGCCTAGTCCAGAAAAGCTGCACATTACCAGCCCGAATACAGTGGATGTGCCAGCTCTTACAACATCATCTCATCTGAGGCATGGGACCAGGACCAGGTGTAGTGCCCAGGGAAGTGACAGGCAGGCCTGGATCACTTAATGCTGAGAGTCTACAATTGCAGCACATTTTTCTTTTATGAAATTATTTTAACTGCCCAGGTCTTTTTGTTTTTCCTGTAGAAGTCTGGCTTGCACAGTTCTGGTACCTTGGCTGACTTGCTGTCTTCACAGCATTATGTGTAGGGTGCAGAGTTTGGGTGAAATAGCACAGGAGGCAGCACAGTATTCCAAACCAGATCATCTCTACATAGAACATTACAAGACATGAACAGGCAACTGTGGCAGGAAACACGTCTGGTTCATTCCTTGACCTAGCAAGGAATATTTGCCAGCTGACTAATTTGCAACATCCTGGTGCACTGTAATCTGCTTGAGAGCTGTGGCAGAGCCCTGGCAAAATGGGGCCATCCTCACCTTAGGGCTGCAAGAGTATCTCCAGGTCCTCCTCTATCCTGAGCACTGCTTCAGGCTGGTGCATGCCAGTGCTGAGCCGTGCAATATGTGTGTCCTCTGACTGTGTGTCTTTGCATTTAAAATGAAGGACTGAAATTAGTTAGGCTAACTAGACGGTCTAAATAAATGTTGGGATGAAAAGGAGATTGTAAACTTCATGCCTATCTTCGTCTTTCAGTACTGAGCTTGTGTGAGGGTATTCTGATCTTGGGCACAAAAGATTGTTCTGGCCTGCATTTCTTTTAAAAGCTCTATGGGCAGAGCCTAGGGTCCTGTTGAGGCCTCTTGGACATTTAAAAAAAAGGCTGATACACTTAATACTTAACCATGGAGCTCATCATCAAGTTTTCCTGAGGTGAGCAATTAAATTATGAGCATCATGTCATTTACAAAGATCAGAATTGCTTTTGTTCATTTGCAATCTTTTCTCTAACTCCAGACGGCAGCACCTCTTGTAAATGCCATCAGAAAAAGAACAAAATGTAAAATTGGTGCCCTGCAACCTTATTTACTCCTATACACAACAAGCTAAAATGTTGGGATCTTTTAATAGCTTTTTCCATATTGGACTCTTTGTTTGGATGTGGTTTTCCTGATGTATCCTAGTAACATGTTTAGTTAATTTATATTGTGTGTATGTGTAGACAGATATACACACATCCATATGTATGCACACACATAGTCCTCATTAAGTAAGTGTTAAACCTCCCAGAGCAGAGTTGGGTTTGGAGGGCAGTGGGGCTGAACGCTGCAAGTCTACTCCCTCTGCAGAGGGGTACCACAGACACTGCTCCAAGGGGGCACACACAGCCCCCAGAGGGGATCTGGAACCCCAGTGCCTCGGCTGTGAAGCTTGCTCTGTCTTGCCTACCCCAGGCAGGACTGAAATCCTTAATTTTCACTGGGTGCAGAACTCCATGCTTACAAGCCCTCCCGGGAGAGTGGGTGCCTCATCCCCCCCACGTCTCCCTTGCACGTGCAGAGACTGGAGTGCTTGTCCAGCCCCTTGGTAGCAGAGGGATTGCTTGCACTTACACTGGTGGTGTGAGGACTGCGTCCTTAAATTGTTAAGAGTATCTGAGCTGTTGCAAGACAAACTCCAAATGCAGAAACATTTGGCAGATGATGAAGAAAAGAGGGATTCCACATATTGCACAGTAAAACACAAATATAACCTATTTTGCTGGTGTTAGAAGACTCACTCACTCTTCAAGGATTCAATCCTGGCCATATCTGCCTTTACTAAAACAAGCTAGTGCTGGTTCCAAGGCTTACAATATGCACTCTTGGAAAAGCCCCACACTCCTTATTCTCTCTTTTCTTTTGTTCCAGGCCCACAAGTGGATCAAACAAGTCCTACACTGTTGTATTTATTCTATAGCAAAACTCCCTTTGAGGAAGATTCTGCAGAGTCAAAGACTGAGGAATTAGGACCGGGAGCTAAGGAAAGAACTTGAATAACTCCCCTCATAGCTGGTTTTAAAAAGCCAGCTGCTTTCTACAGCCAAGCCAAAATTAAGAGGACATGGTCTGAGGTTAAGAAATATGCAGAATAGTTTTCACACCAAATGTGAAAAATGAGAAATTATTTTAACATATCGTAACTTGCCATAAAAATACATGTTCCTTTCCAGCTTTAAAAGAAGATTTTATAAACTCTACTGTCTTTGATTTGTGAAGGCAATTTTATATTGATTTTTTAATTCATATGTTCTTAAGAAAGCATAATGAAACACTTGATGTTTCTATTATCTCGATTAGTGCTTCATTGTATAAGGATTTGGTTATTGAAACATACACTAAATATTGCATTGTAAAATGTGTTGTGACTTATTCAATACCTTTTGGAATTAATAGAAAAAATTCAAGATCGCAAAAATGGTATTTAATTTTTTATTTTATCTAGTTTAATAAAAAACTCACTCAACTGCACATTTCTTTGCTTTATTTTGTCATTTATTTCGTATATATTTGAAGAAAAGTATCTGTGTCTGTTGCATATCATCTATCTAACACAAGAAACTGATGCTGTTCTTAATAAGTTACTAAGAAAAATAAACCAGTTTGCACTTTGATTTCTATCACTCCTGGTGAGTGATTCTTCTGGAATAAACATAGCTCTAACACATGTAAACAACACAGGAAATTAATAACAAAATTCTTTGGATTTCTTTCAGATGCCACATACTTTATGTAAATATGTGTGGCTTTCAATTTCAATGATTTTCCAGTAAGTAATAAACTTTGCTCATTAAGCATTCTCTTAAACTAAACATTTATTACTTTATAACTGTTATTTCAACTAAATCAAGTGGATGTCCATGGTAAATTGATGCAACAGATCTGTTCAACCACAGAAGCAGGATGGTTTCTTTTGAGTTTAAAAAACTCTGAGTTTCTATTTAAACTTCATAGGAATGATATGCAGTATAATATGTTGATTTTTAATGTGAAAAAAGTTGGTAATGTGTTTTAAAAATTAATCCACCTTGACTTCATAATCTATGTGGTGAAAAATGGGAAAAATCCCATCAGTTGGATACAGTTACATATCTTTTACATGAATCTTGGGTTAGTAGTATTGCACAGAACTGGGCTGGTGGGTTTTTCACTACCAGCTGTGATTAGTTATTATTCTCCTGGAGGGATGAGTCAGGTATCTTTTCTGAAAACAAAGCTCTTTTAAGTGTACAATTTTAAGAGCCTGGAGACAAAAATATTTTATGTTTTCTGTACCAACAGGAAAAAAAAAAACATATTAAGAAATACTCTCATGATTGTCATGATGTGTGTTTGAATTCTAAAGAAGTTTTTGGCACTCGTCTTTGTGAAGACTTTGCACGCTTAGAAAGCCCACTCACAGGAGTCTGGGTGTGAAGACCCTGACGTGAAAAAGCCCTACCACAATAAAAAGGTTTAGTGTGGGACACAACAGCAGCTTCATTGCCCTTACTTACTTGAGGAATTAGAAGAGTCCTTTGGGGGCTCAACCAGGGGGACAGTGGGAAGCAGCCTGTTCTCAACCCAAGCTTCCTGTGTTGGGGCGGGATTTGGAGAAGCCCCTGTGCTCTGCTGAGTGCCCTCTGCTCACACGGGCACTTGGCTGAGGCTGGCTCCTTTCCCAGCAGGAGCTGGGAGGAGGTGGGCAGTGGCACAGGCTCCTCTGCCTCAGGGGTCACCAGCACACAGGGGCTGCATCTCTGAGGGCTCTGGGTGAGAGAGGTTTCATTGCTCTGCCCACGTCAGACACCAGCACACAACCTTGTACTCAACATGAGTGCTCAGCTCCTGGATTTTATCTCTTAATGAGGCACAGCCTAGCCTTGGGGAGAACTGAATCATCACATTTCCTGAGAGCTAGCTTGCAACCACCAACACTCACTATTGGGAAGGCACTGGCTGGGGTCTGTGTGAGGTGACACTAGCTCTGAGCACAGCAATCAAACACTGAAGTGTCAAACACAATAGGTTTGGATTTCTTTTGGTTCTGTTTGGTTGGATTGGATTTGCATCAGCGGTGGCTCATTGCCACTTCCTGCATCTCCACCATGGTTCCTTCAGGACCCTGAGCTGTGGAGCACAGCTTGCACCCACTTCAAGTATAGTGCAAAATGTCATGTTCGTTTTTCATACTGAGCCTTCATCTGAATTAAACACAGCAGGCCAGAGGGTATGCAGTACACTCCCTTGGTTCTCTCAGTAGACTGAAAAGAGAACTACAAAGAAAAAGAAAAAAGGGAGGGGGAAAAAGAGAGAGAAAAATTTTAAAAATCCTTCTGTATGTATAAAGGAAGAAGTCAAATTCCAAAATCTCACAGGAAGCCAAATTTTGCAGGCACAAGAGAAGTGACGTTATCTAAACAAACCCCTAACACAGCATGGAAATGTGATGAAGAGTAGGGCTGGTATTTTCAGTAAAGCTATAGACAGATATGTAAATACAGTCAAATTGGGAACACATTCTAGGGATTAAAGAGATCTGTGCAGCACTAGAAGAAAGCAGCAGCAGATGCAACTGCTAACAACAAAAGAAGGGATTTCTGGCCAAAGTTCAAGATTTTCTCGCACCCAAGCCCATTGTTGCAAATGAATCTGGACACAGTAAATAATTTGTAGCGACTTGTAGCTCCAACTTTCTTGTTGTTATTCGTGAGCCAGCTACCATTTACCAACATGCTGATTTTTATAAATGAGCTGCTTCAGAGCTGCTCAGCAAACAGGAAATGCAGATGTATTCCTATCTAGGCAGTGTCACTGCTCTCTTAGGCTGACTGGCTCTGAGATGGGTAGTGATGGCTGAAGATGAGCAAAAGGATCTGCAAAGGAACAGCAGATTTCCAGCAGGAGAGATTCTTAAGCCTCCCTTGATGAAGGAGGGGAGGTACTTTACGGGGAAGAAGTGGAGCAATGGCCTGGGAAACAAGACCCTTCAAGATAATCCAAATCTGACTGCAATATCTTGGTATCTGTAGTGAGAGGTCTCTGGACATCTTAACAGTAGATATTATGCAAGCTATTAAAATTAGACTGTATAATTAGGAGATTTGGTCAGATCAAAACAGGCACTAAATAAGTCGCCTCAATTTCCACACAGATGGAAGCATATTGAGCACACTAGAAGAGATCTCAGCCAAAATTAAACTGGAAATAAGACCAACCTTGACAAGCCTCTTACTTCTACTTGTCACTTGAAAAATAGCAACAGTATAACATTATTAATCGAACACTCCTCTCTGTATATTGTGCAGACCTGAAGCATTAGGGGTTAGGGAAGCCCATAGAAATGTTGTATTCAGCATCCACATATACTTCACAGGTGTCCACAGCAAAGGATGCAGTTTGACAACTAATAAGTAGATAGAATATAGGAAAACAAATGCAGATGACAGGGTCTTACTGCCTGCAACAAGAGGATCTTTGTCTCATGCTATTCAGTGATCTGAGAGACAGAAAGGGCTACCATGTGGTTCCAGTGGGAGACAAAGAAACAAGCATCTTCTGACCACTGTTATTTTTAAGGGACTGGCAGCAGCAGATCTTCTAGATCTGTGAGGGAAGGAGCTATGGGGTGGTGACAAAGCAGAATTTCTGTGGTTCCCAAGATGTTGTGTCCTGATGCCACAACGGAGCAAAGCCATGTGCAGGGCGTGCCCTGTGCCGGGTGTCATTCTGGCAGCCTGGCCACACGGTGCTGCCCCAGCCCTACAGGATCCCCACCACGGGGAGCTGGGACTGCCAGCCCGCGGCTGCCTTCCCGTGGCACCGGGCACTCTGCTCTGCCCCGCTCACTGCAAGCCACCGTGCCACCTCGGACTGAACTTGCACCACAAACCCAAACTCTCATCGTCTTTCCATTGGGGACGGCAGCAGATTAAGCAATGAAGAAGTAAGATCAAATTTTCCATTTATTATTCAGACTGAAAAATAAATTGACACACAATACCTTTATTTTTGTAACATCCTCTTCTGTCAAAAAAAAAAAAAAAAGGGAGCAGGTAAAGCAATTTTATATATAAATTTGCTTTTTTTGAAAGTTTTAAAGTCTGCATTCAAGCATTGCTATTGATGATCCAGCATGGTAAACACTTTTTAATATCTTATTACAAAATCTTTTCAGCTTGCTTTAAAAAAAAAAAAGAAAATCTGGTTCAATATAAGGAGCCTGTAAAATTGCCAACTATAAAAGAACATCATTCCTTCTCTTTATTTTTTTAAATTATTTGCAATGCTTCTGAATTCCCAACATACTTATTTAGATCCAAGGTTATGATCTAAGAGAAAAGATATGTTCATTTAATTAAAGTAGCCTTTTACGTTTTTTAAAAAGTTACTTTTGAAACATTCATATTGCCATTTATGAGCTTTGGGAGTACCAGGGGCTCTGGGGAGTGCTAATGACATGCAGATAGCCATGTGTTGCTCTCACCTCCGCTGTTTCCCTGGGACTGATTCTTTGCTGCTTGTGCCATGTGCAAAGTAATAACAATCTGTGTCTGTTTTATGGAGCTTTTCCATGTTTGATTGCTAAGTACTTAATGTTATGTTGCAGGTGGGAAACAAAGGCACAAAAGATGAGCTGATTTGTCCTGTGGGTCAAACTGCAGACTGCTGGCAAAGCTTGTCCTTGAACAGTACCCTCCCAAGTGATCTGTGCCAGGTGTAAAAGCCTACCATCTGAAATTGCTGGCTCCTCTACAGCCCATTGCTATTGCAAAGGCAAAGGATGGAGAAGCACATTCATTGATTTCAGTGATTTATACTGCATCGAAAAGAAAGCCAGCCCCAGTGGGTAGCCAGCATAATTAAAAGAGAGCAACAAGAGATTATCTTCAAATGGTATTTGATAAAAGATCAGATTGCCAGTTTCCTCTTAGCTTTGAATAGACAAGTGTCTTCAGAGCAACAGTCTGGTCACTCTTTGGGAACCCTATAATTGCAGCCACAGCATGCCAGCCCCATCAGCCCTGAGTGCTCTTCCCTGGAATTCCATTTTATACCTACTACATCATCAGAGTAAATGGAAAACTGAATACAAAATTCAAAACTGTGCAACAAAATGAAGGAATTTGTACAAAGGGATCCCTGGCTTTCACCAGAGAAATGGCAAAACAGTTTGATTTTCTTATCTTCCTCAAAAGTTAAACCATGCTGACCTCCCTCAGAGTCACAGATGTACTTACGAGGTCTAGCTCCGTGCCTAATTGCCAGAATGCTGTCCATGATGGAGCCTATTTTTAAATAACTTCCCTTCCATCTTGGAAATCAAAGAGAGGAGTATGTGATGTAAAGAACAGCCTAGGTTCAGATAAAGTTTTAAAACTTAAAGGAAGGAAGTAAAGCACAAGTAAAGGAGGAGAAGAATGGCCTAGCAGCCAAGATAAGGCTCACAAATTCCCCAGGCTTAAGGGCAGAGAAGTTGTCAGAGTGTCATTTTTGTGAATACTGTGAGTAAATAAATTTTGCCCTGTCAGGCCTGCATTGAACTCAGACTGACTATGGCATAATTGGGATTGGTCCCCACTTTATTTTGTCTCAGCCTCAATGAAACACTAACCAAATTCTCATCGCATTGAAAGAAAACTTTCAGGAATGGGGGGGGAAGTACAGTGAAAGTTAACAAAAAAAGCTTTCACTGGAACTGTCTGGGATGAGCAGCACATCAGGGTCAAAGCTGGAGGATCAAAGATTGTGTCTGTGGTGCCTTGTTCACTAGAAGCTTGACCCACACGGCAGTGTGACTGCTGGAGGAAACGTGTCCTCCCTAGGAGCACAAGGAGATGGGGACACCAGGGCTGTGCAGGCAGCACGGGTGCAGGGAATGCAGAACCCCCATGCAGAGCACCAAGGTGTGAGCTGTGGGCAGTGTGTGCACAGCCACAGGCACACAGCTGCCTTTGCTCCTCGAACCTGAACATCAGTGCTACCCCCAGCAAGTGTCACTCCTCCAAAAAGGCCAGGTTTGCAGCAGAAGAATCTTTTTGTCTGTGGGGCACCCCAAGTGTCACATCTTCAAATGCCTGGAGTTCTCTTTGTGTTTCCATGCTCTGGTAAGACACAGTGCTGGGAAGAAAAAGCAAAACCAAGGCAGATGCCTCCCTCAACCCATCATTCCTCTCCGTGACTATTATTGTAGCAACAGTTCACAGGGAAAAAGCAAGGAATGTGTCAGATGGAGGCCAAACAGCAAGGTTGGACTGAAAAGTTAGACACCCCTTGAGTGTAAACTGGTTTGCTTTCTCTCTACAGGCTTTCCTTCTATTCTAAATACAGCACCTGGTGCAAGCCTGGCGTGCAGATGGCCCTGCCACGGTGCACACAGTATGCAGCCCTCCCAATCTGGCAGGCAGCTGTTTCACTTTCTTTTTGCCAGGCAGCCAGTTCAGGATTGTTTTTACTTTTCTCTCCCCTTTTCTGCTCCCTCTGTACTCAGCCTTACCCTCCGCAATGTAAATTGGAAGAGCAGATGTATAATCTGGGAAATTTTCCACATCCATCTTTTAAATAGGAAGGTGGATAAGCTAACTCAGCTCTTTAAGGCCCCAGTTTGGAAAAAGCACTTTAGGCACTTGCTTAAGTCCTGTTGATTTAGGAAAGGCAAAAAAGGCTGGTGATTTCATAGGTCTTAAACACATGCTTATGTGTCCTTCCTGAAGAGCAGTATGCACCTGAACAGTGGCCCAGTTATGCCAGTGCAGAAGGCACAAAAACAAGTGTTCACTGTAAAATACACAAGCCAAGTAATGTCCTAGTTTAGCTCTTTACAATGTTAACAGTTTCATGGATTTTTTGAGGTCAAAGAAATGTGCTGTTTCTAGAGACTTGCTAGTATTGAGGAGCTCAAAGTCACAAGAAAATATTTAAATTCTGGTCATCCCCTAAATCCTTCAAACTTTTCTTATGCCAATAAGCTCTTGCCACACTTATCCCTCAATAAAACTTTGACAATATGACCTGACCAGGCACATTCAGATTTTAGGAAGGAGAAAATGAAAGTAGCTAAAGATTCCTCACTAGGGATGTTTTCCTCAGCTGTTGCAATACCACAGAGATAAGTGGTACAGCACAGGCAATTTCACTGGTCAGTCAACTGGACTTGGAAATGGGCAGCAAACTAGTGTGAGCTGCTCCCTGGGAGGACTGAGCGAGCTGCACGCAGTGCAAAGGTTGCCCTCTCCCACGTGTAGTTTTCCACATTGTTTTCCCTCCCTCCCAGCCCCTGCATGCAGCCTTGCAATCCAGCAAACCCACTCTCATTGTTCTTCTGCAATAACAGAGGAGGAGACCCTTTCTCTCTGGAGGACACCCTGAGAGTCTGGGCTCTCCTTTCTGTCCCCAGCTGTCTGTGCTCACAGCTTCTCACCCTGTTATCAAGGGTGACTAAGAGCACCTTGCAGGCTGCCCCGTCTGGAAGCACCTGTCAGTGCCCCAGAGTGAATGAAAGGTGGGGAAACTGCCCCAGCCCAAGGCCCTTTCCCCATGGCTCCCACAGCCCTGTCACTGGCTGTCTCCTTTGGTCTGTTGCTCACTGAGCTCCAAGGCCCAGGCTCTGGTGGCATAAGGTGAGCCCAGCATCTGAATCAGCTGCTCTTAACAAAACAGGCAGGAATCTCACCTGGGTATTCCTGACAGGGTCTCCCCAGATGCCTGGCAAACAAAGCAAAGAAGTGAAGCAGAGCTAGCTCCTGTGAAGCTCCTGGGCAATCACCACTGCCATTTTCTGTGTCCCTTCTCCAGGGAAGCAGACTTCCAGCCTTCGTGAGTGCTGTGCCACAGATCAACAAGCACAGAGACACAAGTAAGGAGATTTGGCTTTTGTCCAAAGCCTGTTGGCTCACGATTTCTGCAAAGAGGTTGCTCTGAAGGTCTCTGTTTGGTTTTCTCTTATTTTATACTCTTTTTCAGGAAGATCTGAGGAGAGTAGAGAGCCAAGATTCTTCTCCACTGTCCTGATGCAGTGAACCAAGATATCGATTGGCACAAGTCAAAACCAAGGAAGGAAGAAGAAATTTGGCTGGAGAAATTAGTTCAGAGGCAGTTTTACTTTTTTTTCCCCCCTTAATCATAGCTTGTGGCAGATTATTAGAGATCAGCTTTCATTGCAGCTGCCTATACTGTACTTGACCTATGCAGTAAGAATTTGGTCCCCAAGCCTGGAAGTCAGGCACCCTTGCCTAGCTCTGATTTCTCTTAAACAATTTTAATTAAACAAGGAAAGAAAAAAAGTGAACTGACAGCTATGAATAATGAAGTGGAAATGGGTTATGAATACAATAAGAGCTAATTAAACAGTGAGGGTAAAAACATGTTGATTTTTTTTTTAAATTTTAAATGAAATACATGTGCATTAAGGAGGGATTTTAATCTGCTACACACACTTTCCTTCAGAACACAACTTGTGACAGCTGTTAGTCACATCACTGCTGCATTAGGCTTCAGACACCAGCGAACAGTGCAGGACAGGAACCTGTATGGGACACCAGTGGAAATGATGCTGGAGAAGTACATTCTACCTTCTGTTACAGATGTGCTTGCACACGTGTACACTGAACCTGTGGAACAGCAAGTACCATAGAGCCAAATCATTCCCAAATGCTAAGATGCTTCAGCCTGTTCTAATAAATATATCTGTATTTTCCTAGCCTGTTACTACTGAAGATGTGCAAATAACAATAGCAGTATATTGCACCGCAACAAAAATGAAATCACTGGCAAGGGACCATCCCACAGACCACCTGCAGATTATATATCATTTCTTTTCAGAAAATTTGGAGCAGAGGGGAAAGGGGATTATTTTATTCCACAGAAACTGATGGCAGCAAGCTGAAAATGATACAGGCAATATTCATTCCTCATTCCCAAAGGGAGGAGCAAGGGCCAGCTCAGAAAATTAAAAGGCTTTACTGAAGATTTTCCTGGAAGAATTCCTCCACAGGCTCCCTAGTGCTGGTTTTGAGGCAAAGAACAGTAGGAACACTGAAAGAAGTGACTGAGACAGTAGCTGACCAAGAAGCCTCTGCCTCCCCTTACCCAGCACTGTGAATCCTGTCCCATGTGAATCCGCATTCCTGGACTCCCACTCACGTGTAAACGGATGGCTGAGCATCCCCCAAATTTTACTGAACCTGGCTGCCTGCCTCCAAGCTTGAGAATGACTCCAGGCTTCCCAGATTCTGCAGAGCATGCCTTGAATTCCCTCACCCTGCGCTTGCTGCTTGTCCACAGTCTTTGAGTTTATCATCTCCAGCAGGAAAGGTCACTGAGCTGGAAGGTCTGGTAACACCCAACAAACCATATTTTTCCAATTGTCTTATGGAGCAGATTGTGTGAAGTGGTTGCTGTGGAGACTGTCAGAGGCTCAGCAGTGTATCTGAGAACGAATCACTTCATACATTCTTTGCTTCTTACACATTTCCCTAAATAAGTGCCAGGGACATAGGAAGCAGAGGTAGGAGGGTCTGTGGCCTGAGCCACGATGAGAGCAGTGGGCTACACCTGATCCTTGGGAAGTCCCCTTGAGCCTGTGCTCCAATCTTCTTCCCGTACCTTTGCTCAGAGGGACTCACATCCAAGAAGAAACCTTGGAAGGCCTTCTGATAACCTGCATTCAGAGTCCTGAAAAATAATTTGGCCCATCTATGCAAAAATGTCTTTTTCCTCAAAATGGAAGGGCTGTATTTTCATGTAACTCACTTGTGCACAGAAAGTCTCATTTATGCATCTACTGCACACAGTGAAAATGTGCCCTTTTTGCGAATAAAGCTCCAACTGTCTGCTAACAGTGCTAACACACTGACATCACTCTGCAAACATTTTCACGTAATACAGTCTCTGACAAGCTTTGTTTCCACTCGGGTCAAATTACTTGGAAAAATCACACTTTTCCCATTAAAGAATCATTTTCTCTTTAAGCACTTTCCAGTGTACTCCACCCCACCAACTTCCAGTTGGAGCTGGCTCACTTTTCTTGGCCTGGCCCAATGGCCAGAGCCCAGGCAGTTCTCAGTGCCAGGTCAGGTGAGAGCCAGGCAGATGTGCTCAGTCCACACATTAATCAAGATTACGATTGCTTGAGCCATTTCAAGTCTGACCACAGTCTCCAGCCAGCAGAGGTTAGAAAGCTCTGCACCTTGGTCAAGAAGCAATTTGCGGAGATTTACAAAGCAGCACTTTTACTCCCTACGCTTACCCAGAGATTTAAAGTCAGCTGAGTCCTACACAAAGGTTATTTGAATAAGTAAAAGCATCCTAAACTACCAAGTAAGGTCCAGCTTTGCTTATACACTCTGGGTACTTCATATTTTCTAACAGCACAAACCCAGTTCACAGAGACCAGTTTGTGGCACAAATAAACTGAGAGGATCAATTTTGCCTGCGGACAAATGTAAGTGGACTAGCTGTGGAGGCTTGATATGTGCTTTGAAGATGAAGAGGGAAGCTAACTTGTTGCCATGTACATTATCCATTGGCATATTTTCAGAAAGAGTGGAAGCTATTTTTTGTGGCTGTGGGTTGAACTGCACACTAGGCTGCAAAATGGAGCTACAGGAACAAATCAGCTAATTTCTGTACGTCTGCTTGAGAGTAGCTGCAAATTCGGAGCTGGAAATCAAATTCAAATCTCATTTTGAACAAGTCTGTCCAACTTTTGGGAAGGTAACCAAGCAAATAGCATCTCTGCTCAAAAAAATCTTACAGGTAAGAAATCAGTCCTTATAAATTATCTTCTCCACAGGAAAAAACTCAGTTTCAAGAATTTTGGCTTGATTACTCTTGGTGTGGCTAATGACCTTTGTGCCACTTCCTCTATGAAATTTTCACTCTGACATCTTTATACTTGATTCACTTTCTGAATTACTGAATAATGCCTTTTTTAAGTGAAAAGACAAAGTTCAAGTACTATCCACATGCAAACTCATGTCTTTCAAAAAGCTGTAAATGTGGACTCGTCAGTCTCACAAAGATGTATTTTGCTCCTAGAAATAATTTGTTTCTATTAACTGTTATAATCTGAAAGGTTTTTCTTTTTTTTTTTTTATTTTAACACCAAAATAAAATACATGTTTTCATAGGGTTTTTCACCAGCTTTAAAATTTTACTTATTTTTATTACTTTTGTAGAAAGCAGGTAATTTTGTTAGCCCAAATCTACAGACTGGGGGAAAATGCAGCACAGATATTGTGAAGTGGTCATGCACTGGACTGATGGTGAGGCAGGGAGAGAAACTATGGCTTCAGAGGCTCAGTGTATACTGCAATGCTTCAATATAAACTGAGCAAAGCTGTTCTGCCCAGCAGTTGTGTAGGTTTGATGACAACATGAATGGAGTTGAGATAGCTTATAAAGTAATTTCTGTAGTCCATGTATCCTATGAAATGGGAAGAAACATCAACTCAGCATGAAATTCTTCAAGCAAGAAAAACAGCACTGTAGTAAGAGCTGTATGCAATTCAAACAATTGATTTTTTTTTTTTTTTGCTTTGTCTCCATGCCTTTCTGCACGTTATTTGTATTTGCATCACTACTCATATATCATATGTCTAAATATCCACTTGGGGAACAGGTATGTCCTCTCTGTGTTTCTTTTTCATGTTACTAATATTAAGAAGTTAGAATGTGCTCCCTTACCTAAAAAAATCATTGTTATAGGGTTGCTTCTATGCTAAGGTTGTTGCTATGCTAAGAAGTGTTTTATTTCAATAAAAATTGTTTATGAAGATGGATACAATGGCTGCTGCATAGACACATAACTTTCTTCCCTTAAGGAAAAACAGAAGTCACACAGAAGGAATGGATGACATAGGTACTGCACAGAAGCACAGGGTAAAGAACCAGAACCATCTTTTATTTGTTTGTAATGAAAAAAAAAATCAATATATTGTTTTAAATTGTTTGGCTCACACAGAGAAAGGCAGGTGGGAAGAGAAGAAAGAGAGGTGTGAGAGAAGAAGGAGGAAAGTGGGAAGGGACAAAAGAGGGAAGGAGGAAGGAAGGAAAAGGGAGGGAGGAAGGGAAGGAGGGAGTAGTTAGCCACTAAACCAGATCAAGGGACTGGCTTTCTAGCATCAACAGCAGAGATCTAAGGAGGAATGTGACTTTGCTGTGGTGTTAAATGGCTTCCAGAACTGACCCTTGTCAAGCTGCTACAAGTGTGGGCAGAGCAGGTGTGCAACTTCCTGCACACATCTATGGAAACAGGCCCTAAGAAGTCTATGTCTGAAGTGAAAAGGTTATGGAAAAGTCCCTTTGGGCTGTCTAGCTGACTTATCATTGATGGGTATTTGATCTTGCATTTTCAGCCTGTACCCAGACTTGCACTGAATAATCACATTGCTTTACAGACAATTACAGATATTCACATGGTGCTTTGCTAGCACATATTGGGAAGACTTTAACTTAAGCAGCCCTGTTCAGACTGAGCAACTGCTTCAGGATTAAATTCTCCATGGATTCCATGTCCCTCAGAGTTATCATAAGCATTTATGTTCAGCACAGCAAGTCAGGAAAAAAAAAATCATATGCAGATATAAGGTAATCAATTAAGGGGCCTTCTTGTTTGGATACAGATCTGTGCCATCCATTTTTTTGGGTCCTTTAGAGAGAAATGGACCACTCCTTAGAAGTGTCTATTTCTTTCAAACTGCTCTAAAGGGACAATTCAGATTTAGAAATTTACATTATGGACGTCTGTAACTGAATCACAGTCTTAACAGAGGTAGCAAAAACTGTGCTGAAAATATCCTTTCTTGACTAAGCTAAGAGGTTAGTTAATGTCTTGAAGGTTCTGACTCCTTAAGCTCACCCTCAGCATGTTTATCATCTCCTGGCAGCAGTGAGTTCAGCTCAGAAACTCAGAAGTGTTTGCAGCAGCTTGTTTTTTCCTAACTTCCCCCTCAGGGCACTCAGTCTGGAATTGGGTGATACAGTGTCTGTATCACCTGACGGGGTCCACACTCTTCCAAATATCCCCAAAACACCAGACTAATGGGACACTCACCCAGATCTCAGCTAAAACTTGGCTGTTCTGCAGTTTGGGATGCCAAACTCCTTCCCCAAATTGACAGGAGTACACTGGCATCATCAGTCTGGTGGTAGCCAACGGGAAAGTCAGGCTCCTGTCTAATGTAAATAAATCCATATATGTTGTCACAGGGGAAGGGATAAGTTTCCTCTCTTCCTCAAACCACAGCTGGACTGAAAAATTAAACTCTCACTTGTCTTTTCTCCCCAAGCCCACTTCTACTGAGGCTATACCCCAAATGCACTCAGTCCAGTCAGCCCCAGATTGTACTGTGCTCAAGAATCAGAGTCTTGCCTGTGTTTGCCCTCAGTAGACATCAGAGTTAAAGGCATCCTCTCACCTCTCTACTATAACCCTTCCAATATTTTAAGAAGAAACAGAAATCCTTTCTCAGTTAAGAGCCCCAAAAAGGTGTGCAACATGATACAGTCCCATGTGAGCATGGTTTCCTGCCTGACATCTGAACATTGCTCAAGAATTATTTAGCCTATTTTTCCTTCTAGCATGTAACATGAAGTTTTCCATTTGTTACTACTTACAAACAAGTATCATGACTAATTTGACAAATAACTCCAGATTGAATACCTCTGCGGGAATTTTTCTTTAAAGACTACATCATTCTGGACTAGTTGTTGGAGAAGGAGAAACAACCTCCTTGACAACAGATGGAAAGGAGCTCTTAGTTCTCATTAGGAATTAGATGGATTTCCTCTATACCTGTATCATGGTTTAATCCTGGCTGGCAACTAAGCCCTGCACAGCCACTTGTCCCCTCACCCCTGGTAGAATGGGGGAGAGGTGAGAAGGATATAAGTGAGAAAACTTGTGGGTTGAGATAAAGACAGTTTAATAAATAAAGCAAAATCTGCACACAGAATCAAAGCCAAACAAGGAATGAATTCAGTGTTTCCCATGAGCAGGCAGGTGTTCAGCCATCTCCAGGAGAGCAGGGCCCCATCACACTTAACAGTGACTCGGGAAGACAAACACCATCACTGCAAATGTCCCTCCCTTCCTCCTTGTTCACACAGCTTTATGTGCTGAGACACCCCATGGTCTGGAATAACCTTTGGTCAGTGCAGGTCAGCTGTCCTGGCTGTATCCCCTCCCAAGTCCTTATGCACCCCCAACCTCCTCACTGTCAGGGTGGGGTGAGGAGCAGAAAAGGCTTTGACTGTGCAAGCCCTGCTCAGCAGTAACTACAACATCACTGTGTTACCAACACTCTTTCCAGGAAAAATCCAAAACATAGACCTATACTAGCTAGCATGAAGAAAATTAACTCTGTCCCGGCCAAAACCAGCTCAACTTGTGCCCTTAAATTTGGTCATATACATGGATTAAATTTTGTCCCCACAGATCACAGGCACCAGTGGGAATTCCAGTTGCCAATGTGAAAGGGTTGAGAATCAACCCAAGGTGAAAATTATGTTTTTCCAGGGGAATTATAAATTATCAATGGTACAAAGCAAGCCTGAGATTTCTCTTTGAACAGAGAACTTCCTGAAGAAAATTCTCTTAATTTTCCTTTAACTATGTATATCAATAATGAATACAAGACTAGCAGTCTAGTCCCATGATACTGAATAAATTACTACCCACAGGATCATAAATCAAGTGTTTGCATAATTTGGCTATTTACAAATCAAATCTCGGTCCAGAAACCGCTTTTTCCCAATGCAGTCATTGTAGTTAAGCGAATACTTGGAAAACACACAAGATCTCATCTATTTATCAGTTTCTTTTCAAACAGCTGTTCATATCTGTAGTAAAAGGGAAGATGCAAAATGTTCTGGGACTGCATTCAAAATATGAAAATTATCATAGTAACAGTGGGAACAACAAAAACCTCATGAAGGGGACCCAGCTTTCTTTTCACTGCCTCTCAGGACACAGATGCCATTGAAACAGAGATTCCCAGGAGGATGTTTTGATAGCACAAAGCCAGAGCACCTTTTCCTGGCCAAGGAATGGCTGCATAAGGAGCAGCTGGCACATCTGATGGTTCATGCCCAGCTCTGACCCTACCTCCAAAAAACAGACCTGCAAGTTGCTCTCCACTTCTGGAAGGGCACTAGTAACATATTTGCTTCCCTAGAATGCTAGTTTAGTGAAGGGATTTCCTGCTAGAAAAAAAGCATGCTGAGGGGCTTATGGCAAGTTGGGCCAGCACTGACTCCAAAGCCAGCATTGACCTGAACTCCCACAAATGCACCTGTCAGGGGACAGGGGGTGATTCCAGAGAGTTCCTACCTTTCCTTACACTCAGCACAGGAGTTTCACTCTGCTCAGATAAATAATTATGGGTCAGAGTCTGCTCAAAGTGGGTGTGCACCCCTAGCCAGGGTGTTGTGGTATGCAACTTTTCCACTCGTGTATGTGGCAGGGTAAGGACCAAAGCAAGGAGTCAGCCTGCTTGGAAGCCATGCCTCCAACCTCATTCCAAACAGTTGTGTAGAACCATAATATTGTGCTTAGAAATACATTTGAGTTTCCTTGGTCATTTTTAGATGCAATAAACTAATGAGAGCCATGAAAGCTGGAATTGGCCACTGTTCTCATTTCCAAGATAAACACCTTAAAATACATTATGAACAAAATAAAGCAGACCAAGTTGCTAGTAAGGTTTCCAAGTGTAGGTGGCTTGTTTTGAAGGTCCATTAATGTTTTTAAATTTGTTTTGGTGCCAGCCTGCAAAGCAAAAATATTCCAAGAGATAACATAAAGGTACCTAGTTAAAGGAAGAATAAACCCATTATTCATTGACTGCAAGGCATTTGGCCACAATGAAGTAAGAGATGGAGAATGGAAAGTTGTTGACGTGTCTGGAAGATGGAGATTATTTTGTGGAACGTTGCACAAAGTGTAGTGCTATCTATAAAAAAGGAGAAAAGTTTGCTGGGTTGTGGGAGAAGGAAACCAGCTACCCAGAAAACAAAAGAAGCTCCACAGTCACAGCGATGTCATCCTGGGTTGATTTATCCCAGTAAACCAGTGTGCAGCCATGTGCTTGGGCAGCATACACACGATATTTACTTCTCACACCTGCAAACCTCTTTCCATCTCCTCGGTAACAACCATGAAAGAAAGTAAAGAAAACAACGACAACTATGAGATACTATAGGATGAGAATATTCTATTTTTTTAAAAATTCTGCTCATCAGCAGGTAATCTTCAACTTCCAGAGCAGCCTAGGAAGTGATTCAGAACTCACACTAATTCCAGCAATCCATTCAAATCCAATTCAGGTGGAAAAGAGCTGCAAAGGCAAGGCTCAAAGTGAAACATGAACAGGTTATAGGAGTACCATTGAGAAACATCCAGCATCACAAGGCTCCTGGGAAAAGAGCAGCTGCAAGTGCTTGAATAATACAGCCACTATTTGCAATTCTTATATCTCAGATCTTTTAAAATTTCATTTTATTATAAGAGTAAAGAGTTAATCTGTTTAACAAGGAATTTGAATCCAGGATTGCTGGATTATTGACTTACATTTTATAATTTCACAGAAATAAAGGGAAAGGAATGTCCAGTTCTTTAGAATCTAACGAGGGCAAAAACATGAAAAAGGGAAAGTTCAACTTTAGTTGAATGACTGTATCTTGTTTTTCCCAATTTTATAGATATATATGTAAAAATATAATAAATTAAATATACTTACGGTTTGTCTATAGCCAAATCAATGTACTTCATGGCAACATTTAAGAAAGGACTTGTATTCATTAAACTTTTCTCTAATTTTATTGTTATTGAAAGCCACATTCAATAATTGTGTCAGTCCTGCACAGGTGTCTCACTTCAAAACTCACTCTACTCTTCTGGCTCATATGTATGGTACTAGACACAATAAATTAACAAATAAATAATAGCTAATAAAATTGGTTCAAATCTGATTTTACTGTCCTTTTTTTTTTGATACTGCTACTCTCCAACAGCATTTCAGCTGAAGGTCTGTAGGTGAGCACGTACTCTCAGTCTTGCTGGGGCAGCACAACTCCAGCCCCTCCAGAGGTGTTAGCTGGCTCTTGCTGCCTGCTGGGAACAGCCAGATTGCCAAAGGAATCCCTCCACCCACAGCTCCTGCAGGGAATGCTTGGAGGAAAACCAAAGGAGGGTTCAAGAAGGGGTGTGAAGTTCTGACACTTTTGCTGAAGAGAGTCCATGCAAACAGATGATAACAAGTCTCAATCTTTGGCCAGTTATAACAAAGCTGAATGCTCCCTGGCTGGAGGCCTCTTCTCTCAGGGAAGCAAAGAGTGTTCCAGGGCAGGTCCATAGCCTCCCATGAGGTGTACTGCACCACTGATCTCCATGCAGTAGCTCTCCACAGACTTTCCTTCCCCAAAATGTAGGTCAGGAAGATCATTTTCAGTTGTGCCCTGACAGTGATCCAGAACATACATTTAAACCACTGAGCATCAGGTGTTAAAAAGAGCTCTAATTTTTGAAATAGTGGTTGATTAACACAGTGTTGATAAATAATATTTTTACATTAACACAGCATTTGGCTGCTATTTGACTCATGAGGCCATAACCCTCGCCTGTGTCTCAGGACTGTGCATTGGACCAAGCTCCAAGCCATCCAGTTTTCCATAGCTTTGGGGCTGGATCCCGGATGCAGTGTCACAGGTACTTTCAGATGATGCTTTTCTGCTGAACTTTACTGCCTAAGTCATCGTACCATTCTGAGAAGCAGGTCTAAGAGGGTTGTTTTACAGTGTCCTAGGTTACAGTAGATGTATTTAAGTATCCTATTACCACCAGCTGTGGTCAATTAGCTGTTACCCTGCTAATGATCTACCCCTGATAACAGACAATGGGCCATCAAGAAACCACCACATGACTCATGGATTTACCTATTGTGAGATGCTCCACCCAGGAAGGGAGAGCTGGGCATTCCCACCTGGATATGAGCTGCCCTTAGAACTGCCTGGCCTCAGCCCTGGCTACTGGGTGACCAGAGGACAAGAGCCACCACGGACCTTCAGCTGGAGATCAGACCTTCCATCAGTTCACTGCTTCAACTGGATCACTTCATCTGGGCTGCTTCCACCACCTTAATAGGGTATCAGGTTGTATCTGACTTTGTCTGTGCTTTTTCCTTATATTATTTCACTTATTTCTAACTTTTCCTATTAATTTTAATCCTGACTTGCGATCTCCCACTGGTTTGTTTTCAAACCAATACATACAGACAGGGTGGAAATGGTGGCAGTAGGAGAAGGGACTGCAGGACTTTCAGAGGTTGCTTTTTTGGAGCTGGGAAAGTGCATGAAAGGGCCCGAATGTGGCACTTAAGATTTAGAGTAATCCCTGTGCCCTCCAGTGCCCTGAATGGATCTGCATTTGTCCAGCGTGCCCACCAAAAGGGTGCCTGAATTAGTTATTGGAAGAATTTCAATAGTACTACTGATGTTAAAATGATCAGTGAAAGTGAATTTCCAAGACTGTTTTTTGAGATGGATCAGTTTCTGCCTTCCAGTGCACTGTGCTATAAATCCTAATACCTAGCTGAGTTATTGCTGCTTTACACCAGTGTAACAGAGCAGATTTTGGTCTGGATATAGCCTGATGAGCAGTAATCACATCCTTCTGCTCCCAAACCACAGGCCTCATCACTCCAGCTAAAGGAAAATTTTCATTCATTTTGATTAATGTATGATTCTTGTTCAGGACTGATTTAGACTATGCAATGCTGAGAAGGTTCTAACCTGACCTTTCAAACACACCTGGGGGAGGCCTTTTGGAGGGGAACAATTTATTTTATCTGTGGTCACCACAATTCCAATTTTGTGGAAATTTTGTGTCCTCTCACACACAGTTGAACAGAAAATAAGAATTGGAAAAATGAGGTTTTAGAGGTGTTTGCCCTAGAAATAGTTCAGCATTTCAAGTTCCCTACTTGAATAGTTTGTATCTGCCATGAATATGTATTTTAGCACACAGAGAATTATGTTTCAAACCTGAACCACAAATTTATCTCCAGTAATCATCAGTCTTTTGGTAAACACAAATCTGAACTTCGAGCTCATTAAAAAAAAAAAAGCTGAACCCAGGTGGAGTTTTGTCTGGTTTTAAGTTTCATTGTAAAAACATTGTGTGCCCACACTCAGAAACACTTGGTGAACCAGCCTTTAGCAGGCAAGGCTTTCTTCTAGTGATCAGGGAAGTAAGGTTCTGTTCAGCAGGGATGACAATTGTGCTGGTGTCTTTTCTTCTTTAAAATACTCATCTTAAAAACTATTAAGACTATCAATATTTATTGTCAAAAATAGAACTGTTTACTTATCCTAACATCTGAAGATATTGTGGTTTCTAAGCTGAGAGTTGGCTTACAGGTTTTCTCCACCATTTTCTAGATCACACACCCAGCTGATAGGCAGGATCTGAGTGCTGGACTCCACTGATCTGCATCTGATATCTCTGGGTGGACATGGCAGAGTCTCTGCAGCACTGACTGCATTTTCAAAACACTCTCAAGGTCAGGGTCTTACTATTTGCCTCTGGTACCCTCAGTTTCTTTCTAATAAAAATTGCCAGACATATACTCTGGCACAAATTAGAACAAAAACATCCTCCCAAGACATGAATACTTGACTTTTCTCACAAGAAATAATATTTCTATTTTGTTGGTTTATATGCAAAAGCTGAGATTTTAAAATTATTACTATTGTTGTTATTTGAAAGACCAAAGAAGAGAATTTAAAAAATATTTTAGGATGTTTGGGAATATATTTTTTGTAATTAATCCAGTTAATTCAGGTTGGTGAAGGGTGTTTAAACCAAAGTGGAATATTTGACAGGTTTTAGAATTCACAGTCAAAAGCGTGTCCCTCTTCAGTACCAGCAAGAGAGCCTTTGTCATTCACAGTGAGAAGCAAGTTAGAGCAGCAAAGTCTGCCTTTGCTTTTCAAACACCCCAAAAGGTATTCAGATCATACTGCTGAAGAAGCAGAAGGATCTGTGAAGAGTAAGGCTACATCCTGTGCCTTATATGCCTGTTTATAAGGTAGTCCATAGGGAAATGAAAAAGGTGTTTTAAGCCTTCTCATCCTTGTTAATGTGGAACTTCACTGACACAAAAGTGGAATATATCTTTGGCAAAGGGTATAACACTGTCATCTGCCTTCTAAGAATGAAGAAGAGAGATAACTAGCTCTTCTCTGAAGAGTTTCCTTTAAGAATAATTACCCAAGACCAAGCTGTCTTGAGGGATTGACTTTTGCAGTGCTTTCTAGTCTGTGGTATAGCTGTGCCCCATCCATATCCCAGGCCAGTCCATCGAATACAGAAAACTTAGTTCTAGATAAGGGCATTATTCAATTAGCTACAAGTTATCAGTGTGCTATTATTGCAAAGGCTGTAAACCTGACATCTCGGAAGAAGAAACTTTAGTCTTGTTCAGGTTTAAAGGTGCTTTCTGGGACTTGTTTGCTGACTGGTTCCTGAGACTGTGGTACACAACTTTAACTCATGAAGAGTAAGACACCATTCACAGAGTATCTGTGCCCCGGGCCTGGTAACAAGCTTGCTTTGAAAATACTGTGTTTGTAACAATGATAAAGATTTCATCCTCCAACATTTTAGTGGGGTTCAGGCTGCAGCTTTTGTAGACTGACTGTTGCTATTGTTCTGCTCATTGTGCTGGGCCTGTGTAGCAGTGGAGTGATGCACAGAGGACGCTTCCAACATTTCCCTCTATACTTTAATGTTAAAATTAGATAACTGTGGGCAATGTCAACATAAAGGTGTGTTAATTACCCCCCTGCCCAAAAAGGTATTGACTAAAATGCCTTATACTCTGATGGTCCAACTTAAAGTAGAGGATGTCACAACAGAAGATCAATCTACCAAGACAATTCTTATCTATTATGTTACTTACATGAACATTTATTTCCTTGCCCTAAGAAAAAACCTCTTCTATTCTCCAAAGCACAATGTGTGCTCCAAAAGCCCCCAAACTCTCACTGCAATGGAGAAGTAGCAGTCAGAAAAACACTGCAGACCAGATTTGTGGTTTGTACCACACTAGTGGGAATGATGAATGGGACCAAGAAGTCCCATGTGAATTAGGAGGCCTGAGTCATCTCTCCAGCATTCTGCCCCCAGCTCATAAGTGCACAGCCAAGTTGCCTCTGTGCAGAGAACCTGTATCCACTGTTAGCACATGGACCTTATTTATTCACGTTGAAGCCTGGGGTTGTGTAAGGCAACAAGACAACAGTGCTCAGGTTCTTCACTTGGAGCACTGATAGAACTTTCTGCTTTAACACTCGGAGTGGTAGCAAAGTAGCTCAGTTTCTTGAGAGCAGAAGACCCAGGGTGCTCCAGTTCTGCACCCTGAGAGGGTCTGAGCTCCTTTACACGGACGTCTGGCTAAGGCAGCTGGTTGGTTCCACAGCTGCCTTACAGGTAGCACCAAGTGTCCACCTCAGCAGGCAAGGAATAAAAAGAGAAATTTGACTGATACTTCGATTTCCTCAGATAGTTTCAGCACTGAACCTGGATAGAAAATAAATCTATGCTTCAGAGCTGTTCATAACAAAACAACAGAAGTTTCATGACCTCCTGAAAACATCTCATTTTCCATGTTGTACCTTCCCAGAGCACATGGAAACTTTGTGACAGAGGCAGATGACAGAACTGAATCATCATGAACTAATTTTGCACCCACCTTCTGACATTCCTGTAGTTCCTAAAGCTTCCAATGTGCAAAAGTTTCATCATTTTCTAGAGCTTTGGGACAAACTTACCTTCTATTTTATTTTAAATTTTGTCTTTTAGACCATTTACCAAAGAAAAATATTTGAAACTTCTGTGCCTGATAATAGTCTTTGGCTTGGGTTTTTTGGCCATTGTTACTGACTTCCAGGTCTGATTGCTGAAATCTGGTTTGAGGGGAGGAAAGAAAAGAGGAGACAAAACACGGCAAAAAGCCTGGCAGGCATAAATTTTGCTTTCCAGAATGTCTGTGCTTGCAATCAGCAGCCTAAAAAGTTCTGCTATGATCATCAAGAGATGATGTCTATCAATCAGTCTTTAAATGCTGCCCATTAGGTTCTCTTGTTGAGGATGTAACTGAATCTACAATTCCCTGAAGGCTGTTTTCAGTCCATTTTACAGCCAAAGCAGGAATAAGGGAAGTTCTTTTGCTTTCCAATGCATTAAATGGTGTGGATCAAAGAGATTAGTATCATGGCCTAAAAAGTTATTTTTTAGAGCTATAATAGAATCTATATTGCTACTTTCTTTTTCCCCCCATAGAATAGCTTAATACATAAATCTAGTCACATAGCATTGATTGAAGAATGTATTTGCAGATGTCACCCCTTAGTATAAAGACTCAAATTCTAAGTGTTTTATTTTCTGGTACTGTAGGATTTTATACATTCTATAGGGTGCATGCAAAATGAATTATATTACTCTCTGAGTTTGGATTTTTTCCAGACGACAGGCGTTACTTTTATGATGCCCTGAGTGGAATGACAGAGTAAACTTCCCTGATTTATACTGCATGACAAGCAGTGATACTGCTGCCATGGCTGCTGCTCTTTCTCATTACACAGCATCATACACCCCCTTGCCTAGCAAAGAAATAATCTGCAGCATTCCCAAATCCCAACAACTCCAATTGATTCCCATCATGTGTCTTGCTCGCTCACCCTGGGAACTTTTCCATTTTAGACCTCGGCCTATAGCTCCTCTTATGGATGGTTTCCATTCCGTTGTCTTATCTGGGGTGTACACGGTATCTCATTCTTCATTTTAGATGTACTGTTTGGAGACAAGCACCAAAACAATAAATCATGGGGCTAGGTTATTTTTAGGCCACATTTCCGAATCAACATTGAGACTTTTTCTGAAGAACCTGCACAAGGAACTTATTGTGTGCATACACAAATAAATGACACAATTCAATGGTTTAATACTATCTGCCAAGTTAAACTACTGCAGAGCAGCTGTGTACATTTAAAATGATCCCTGGCACTTCTGAAGAGTCCATAAATCAGCAGCAACATACTTTCTTCCAATTAAGAGAGTTAAAGGAAAAAAAATCAGAAATTAATGTGTCTAGGACATAAATGACATCTCTATACACTTGTGAATGTGAATCTGAAGGAAAAAAAAAGAAAGCAGTGCCCTTTGCATTACTACGATTATAATAATTTTTAAATGCCCATTTTTATGTTTCAGCTGTCAGAAGTACTGTTTTAAGGAGTCTTGCTTGAAGCTATGCAGTGATATTAACCCAAATCTATTGAAGAAAATAAGGACAGTGATCAGCCAAGCCACAGAAGCACCTCACTAATGCCTCAGACCGTGGCTCCTTCTCATAAGAGTAACATGAGAAATACACCCTGTATGGGCAGTCACAAGTCATCTTTAAGAACTCACTCTGAAAGCAATTATTAAAATACTACTTATTGCTCTAAAGAATCACATTGTCTGCTTCCACTGTCTAAACTTTCTTGACAATCTGCTGCCATCATTCCAATGTCCAGAGTGGAAGGGCCTTGAGGGGAAGCAGTATGAGGAGCAGCTGAGGTCACTTGGTCTGTTCAGCCTGGAGAGGAGGAGACTGAGGGGAAACCTGCCTCAAGAGGGGAAGAGGAGGGGCAGGCACTGATCTCTTCTCTTAGTGCTCAGTGACAGGACCTGAGGGAATGGCCTGGCTGGGCACTGGAACAGGCTCCCCAGGGAAGTGGTCACAGCAGCAGCCTGACAGAGTTGAAGAAGTGTTAGGACAAGGCTCTCAGGCACATGGTGTGACTCTTGTGGCTGCTGTGTGCAGGCCCAGGAGATGGACTCCATGATCCTTGTAAGTCCCTTCCAGCTCAGGATACTCTGTGATTCTGTGGTCAACAGCAACCAGCACACAATTGCTCAGTGACTGTGCCATTGGCTCTTGAACTCTGCTATAGCAAACACTGTTGAAATGCAAAGGCAATAACAAGCATCACTGAGTCTTTACTACCTATAGTAGTCTCTTCTATTTGTACATCTTGCAACTTCTTGCCTTCTCACCATGTTCATGTCTTTTCACAACAGTTACTCGGTCTCTTGCTGTAGCTGGGTCTTCCTAGCAAACATATGGGACATTGTTTGTTTGTCCCTGTGACTACATGCATTAAAAATATATATCTACTTCTAATTTAGACCTCACTAAAGGAGGCAGAAGGAAGCACAACTTCATTAACAAAAATATTAAAAATTTAAAAAAACCCTCCCCAAAGTAACAATGTTGTGCAGAAACCAAGACCCATCTGACCAAGTCATCTCCCTTTCCTCTCCAGCAGATTGTTCAGCTATATTCCAGAAAACTCAATTCAAAGCAACATTGCTTCTTCCCTTTCTTCACTGAATGGTGTCTGCAACAAGCCTCCCACTGCTATAGTACTGCAGGACACACATGCAATTTGAGGAACCACTTTGTCCAACCAGGTTTCCAATACCTCCAAAAATAGGGATTGCACAACCTGCTCCAGGGCCTGACAGCTCCTAATACTGAGTTGAGATTTCCTGTTTTCCAGTTTGTGTCTGTTGCCTGTCATCCTTTTGCTCTGCACATCCAATAAGAAGTCTCTATACCATCCAGTTAGGAAGCAATTCCTAGCAGTGGGCATCACAGAAATGAATTTCATTATTACAGTTCATTTACTCAAAATCTAGTATTTCCATTTAAATACTTCCTAAGATCCATAATTGGTTTTCTCCACACTCCAGAGAAAGGATATCTCCTTTCTCTCTGTGCTCTGGCAGAATGGAGAACTGATATGTGCCTAATTGCCAGTGTGCCTGGAGCAGGCTTGGATCTGCTTCCCGTTAACTAAACCATCACCGTGCACTTGAAACACAGAATAGATGTTAAAGTGCATCCTCTTGTTTTAAGCTCATTGTAATGCAGGCTGTTCTTGTGGTAAACCAAGTGTGGAATGGATAAGATTTGGAGGACTGGGAGACAAGTCTGGGTCAATGTTGCTGCGTGTTGCCATAATGAGTCATAGCATCATTTAGCTGTAACTCTTTTATGCTGGTGCATAAAAATTTCAGCATGGTATGATGCTAATTTAGTAAGAAATGAGAGACTGGTTTTAATACAGATTTGTAGAAGGTTTTGCAAAAATGCTGTATCATTTGATTCTTTCACTGCATGATTTCCTGTGCCAGCTGTCTCTGGTGACAACGATATGTTTGACAATTCAGACAAGACTTTAGGCCTGGAAAACTCAAGGAACTGAACAATGAGACATTTCCAGCTAACAGCATAACCCTCTGGAAAGCTGACAACCATTCAGGACTGCAATAATACACTTTGCAGGTTCTTCACGGCCCACATTCATTTGACAACAAAGAATTCCCATTCTTCAGGTGAAAGTTGATTTATGTACATAATGTGTGGAGATTATGTGGATACACTTCAGGGGGCGAGTCAGGTGAACCACACACACCAGCTGGAAGCATGCCAACACATCAACATGTCCCTCAGGGCTTCTGTAGAGAGGATGCTGCACGTTAAAATAAAAGATGTTCATGACTAAAACTCTCTCCTACTGCTGTACTCTTTTCCAGCCTCTGCAGGAGCAGTCAGAGGATTTGCCTCTTCCATGGTTATGGGAACAGACCGGTCATGGTGTACTCTGCAAGTGAAATGAAAATTATTCCTATCATCTTTGTGTGGTTTCCCCTCCACCTTGGAGCTAGTCAATGGAAGTTTCCAGAGGAAGCATCCTGTGGCCATCAAACCAAACTGGATAATGATGAGAAAGCTGAGGCAGTTTGGAAGTTTCCAGTGACAGAGAAGTAGACAGATTGAGCCTATCACTGGTATAGCAGTAGTGGACAGGTCTGAGCCAAGAAATGGGTTTAGACACCTCAGTACCCACTGTTAGATCCCTTTCTCAGTTGAAGCTCACCCAGAAAGCAGATATAACACATTAGTACCCTGGAACCCCTACAACTTATCAGAACAATCAGGGCAAATCTGAACAGCATTGAACTGCTTTGCTTTGCCACAGATAAGCAGTTTCTTTAGCTGAGCATAGTCCCTATTGAATTCTAGCCAAAATGTCACTGAAATGGAAAGGCAGGTCAGGAAATAGCATGGAAAGCAGAGTTCAATTGATACATTGCTATTTAGGTACAAAACTGTTAGTCTGCAATATTTTCTCACTGAGCCCTGTAGCATTAAGCTCAACTGGTTTCCCATCTTTTTTTAATTTTTACAATTCCCTGGCAGCTACATCTGCCAGGATTGCAGAAGGACTCAGCTCACCTGTTGACCAGGCAGACAAACAAGCATCCAGAGAAATTAGTGTCCAGAGAAGATGCTGCAGGAGGCCCACAAAAACGGAACCTACCCTGTTAACAGGCTTTGATTCCTCACAAGAAACAGTGAAAACCGCCAGATGGTGCTTTTCGGTGCCCTCACAGTTACCAGAAGAGTGCCCTTTGGTGTCTTGGGTAGAAAAGAGACTCTTAACCCTTGTTGTTGATGTCCCTTGAAGTACCTGTGAATGCCATGCAGAGGGGAGCCCCTGCTGTAGCACTGCAGAAGGGACAAGGTTTGGCATTCCTGGTGCTCTGTGTCTGGGTACTTCTGTGTAATTCTGTTTCCAGGGGCTTCTCTCCCAGGGCAGCCCAGCTTTCTCTGTGCACATCCTGGGAAGATGGAGAGCATGGCAATTGTTCCAGAGAGCAGACACCTAAAACACTGCCAGCTAGGTCCTCTTCTGGCCCTTACACTTAGGAATCAAATTCCCCCTTGGGAACAAAAAAACCCCACCTACAGTTTAATGTGATAAAATGTTTCATACTTTCCAGTAACTAAATGAGTAGGAAATGGAAGAATTTCCATTCTGGAAAGTTAAGGAATTGTTATTAGTAAATGCAAGTAATGCTGAGGAGTTTAAATTTCTGAGGAAGTCAGTGTTTATCTAGGGGAAGATAGTAGAGCTGATCTGCTTTCTAGATTTTCATGGCCCTGATGAAGTAATATTTTGCAAATGTTGTTTACAGTTTCTGTCTTACAAAGCTGTATTATGTATATATGTATGTATACATATAACTATATCCCCTTAACTAGACATTCTATACGGAATCCAAATAGCATGTGAAAAGCTAAAAATGGTTTTGCAGAATTTACATCTTACTTTGCTTACTTACTTTACTTAAGTATCTGACAGATAAGAGATTTATATAATTATTTTTATGGTTATGTTTTTACTTTACTATCACAGCCAGCAGGTTTAAAAGACAAAATTGTAGTTAAAGGACAAAATATGCAGACTTCCACATAAAGAGTCGTGTGATAAATACAAAATGCTTTCAAATGACCATAATTTTGCCCATTTATAAAAAGGACACACTTCATAGCTGTAGAGCAGCACATGGCTAGATGGAAAGAAAATTCCACCAAGTATTTTATCAGCTGGCTGCCATTCTCTGTATGTGAGCCAATAAAAATGGAGAATTTTATTGAGAAGCAATAATTTCCTCTATATCAACTCTTGCAAGGTCTATTACATCAAACCCCAAATGTGCTCACAGAAACAAAACACCCTTTTAAATGTTTTCCCAAGATATGATGCAGCCATTCCATCTATCATTTGGACCCCACTCTTAACCAAACATGCTCATGTTGAGGAGGCAGAGGTCTGAGCTGCAGATAGCACAGCTATGCAAGAGGACTACAGGCTTCGTAAGGCTTTATGGAGTTTGTTTGTTTGTTTTTAGTTTTGGGGTTCCAAATAGTGAGCTGCCTTGGATGTGATGTAACACAGCTCTGAAAGGTAATGGCAGGAAGAGCACAACTTTATTGAACAGCTATTGTTACACAGGGAAGGGATGTGAAAAGCTTTTCAACACAGGAAGCCATAGTCACTCTCTTGACCAGAGGCAACAGTTCAAACCAAATTAAATACAAGTCAGCTGACTAGAATAGCACCTGCATATTCCCAGAACTATTAAGCTATTGGTCTCTGGGACCTGACCATGTGAACCAAAATGGAAGTCAAATAATTTTTGATGACCTTGAAAGGCACTAGAGATGGCCTGCAACCACTTATGCCTTTACTGTAAAGCTTTGCTGATGTGCTGTATTTAAATAATCTCCCACTCTGCAGTTGGCTGAGATGGATAAGAGGCTGTCTTTTTGACTTTGGTCTTAGCTGGCTACAACAAATAAATGCATTCTTTGTTTGTTTCTTTTTTTTTTGTCCACATAAAACTGCACTAACTCTGCAGGCACTCAAAGGTTAGAAGAACCTATTACAATGTCAAAGTGATTGTACTCTTGCCATCAGTGCCAGCTTATATGTTACTAACTTTGGTCAGTGGCTTAGTTAGAGCTGAAGGCAAGCCAAGAGATAAGAATTAGGAGTAACACCCTAACAATGCACAGATGGATTCCAGCCTTAGATAAAACCAAGGATAATAGTAGCAGGCAAAGGAAACTCCTTCCCCTCCAGTGGCTGGCAGTACACAGGCTCCAGTACTCTCAGGGGCCCTGAAATAAATGCATATCCCAACATGGAGAAACTGTTTGGTCTTCAAAATAAAGAGGTGGAAGCCAGGTGGAAAAAGTGCTGTGCATTCTGGATCTCATGTTTCTAGCTCTGAAACCCTAGCTCTGGAGTTTGGTGGAGCACAAAGCCTGTGCTGCCTGAAGCTGACTGAACCCATGGAAACCATGAAATGACCTGTCAGTGCCACACAAATGTTGAACTATCTCTTCTAAAAAGCCTCATCCAGCTCTTGTTCTAACTGCCTAACACCAAACTACCCATCAGAAAACAGCCCCAAACCCTGACTGGGTTCTGGAACTACATGGCAGTGCTCCACAGCCAAGGTGGTGGGAAGTCACACTATATCCTAATAGGAATGCACTTAGGAAACACTGCTCCTGGGCTCAAGAATGTACAATTGTTTTGAGTAACCAAACAGTTAACTCTCAGCATTCTTTCTTTAAAGCCCATAGAGGCAAAGACACAAGCTTTTTACAATATTTGTGGCCAAATATCTATCTCCACCTGGAAAAAGCCCTCAAACCTGGTAAAATATGCAGCAGGAAAATATGTCCTTCTTTGCCTTTTGATAAAAAGCTTTTATTGCAGCTGAATCAGGCACCAATAAGTGAACACCGACCATACCAGCAGAAAGAAAACAGCTGTGGACACCAATAGGAACAGTCTTGCTGTATCATCTCATTTAATGATCCACTGCTATTGCACTTGATATTTACCTCTTTGAAGCTGAGTCCCACTCTCCAGTGATACATCCTCCTTTCTTCTTCTTGCAGACTCAATGTACATGAAAAGGTTCATTAGTCAAAGCAAAGTTTTCTTCAATTTGCCTGCAGATGGCATTCCCATATAACATAAAATGAAGTAAACCATACAGTGGTCCAAAAATTAAGATCCCAGCAGTATATAAGCAGAGTACTTATTTTTCTCAAGGGTACCTAGCCTGACACTGGGGACGGGGGTATGGAACCCTATCACTGAATTTCCAATCTGTCTTTACAAAAGTCCCCAGTGAGGTAATTTTAAGAGGTGCTGGCTGTGTTTTAGCTTGACTTTGAGCCTGTATTTCATGGTGAAATAGGTGCTAGGAGCACTGGCAGCCACAGTGTTGGCTCTGCAATGATCATTGTAGGTAACTGCAGTGCCAGTGGCAGGAGAGGGCAAACAGTGAGAGAAGCTGCCTTCCCCTTCTGCCTGAGAAGAGAGAGAGGAAGAGGAGGAGATGCTCCAGACACTAGGCTTGGGTGTTGCTTTCTCATCCCTTCACTAAATTGAGCCATATTTAGACACATGGTGTTCTGAAGAAAAAAAAGGTTTAGAAAACCCCAAGAAATAAAAAATGAAAGGAGTTTCTCTATAAAAATATTGAAATGAAATATTCTGGCTTTTCAAGTGTTTCCTCCATGTTCTTGACTGAAACCATTGCTAGGAATTTAACCCAAAGCCTCAGATAGTTTCAGTCAATCCAAACCTGCATTTCAGGGAATAAAGATACCTAACATATGTCAGTGCAAGGCTGCTGACCATTTTTTCCAACAGAGTACTGGAGCTCTCATATGTCACTGAGAGCTTAGAGTATAACAAATTTCTTTTTGTTTTTAGCAATTTCCTTTAGTGCTCAGTGAATTACCCTGTCACACATTCAACAATTTGTTTTCTTATTGCTACAAGCAATTCTACTGGATGAAATTAATGTAGTAAAGTCTATTCTCAGTTTTTATTAAGCTCTCTTGGCTGAGGAAATATCAATATTTAGTAGGAAGATGGGGGAGGGAATGCAAGCACAAAGGTTTCACTTTTCTCTCTTGTATATATATATACTAAAAAAAAAAGTATTTAGTTTCATGAATGACAGATCAATTCAGATGACTGGCCAGATTCTGCTGAGTACCAGTTGCAATCACAAAAAATTCAGGCTTCTTATGCTTTGAAGTTAACAGAGCTGGCACAGGCACTACTATAAAAAGAAGCAAATAACCTGAAAGAAATGTAAAGGCCATGAATACTGTTTAATGATGTGACTTCGCCTATGTGAGCAAAGTAATTAAAACCCAGTCAGTAGGGAGAACAGGAAGAAAACTGAGAAGCAGTAATTAATTAAAAATATTATGATGCTTCTCACTGCAAATTCTGTAATTTTCACAACAGAGCAGAAGCTAGAAATAGTGCCTTGTACCTTCAGGATGCTGACCGCTGCAGGATATAGACACCTACCCAATAAAGTGTATATAATAGATGAATAAAAGAAACAATTGTTTCTACTTCAGCATGATGGTGTGATGGTGAACTTTGATGGCATCCTAGTAAAACACATAACATTTATTGCTGTGATAAACTGCTCTTGAGGGAGTGATTTCCCTGCCCTCCCAGCTGGAGCTGTCGTACTGCAATGACAGAGTGGGTAAGGAAGGGACGGAACAATAGAGAAGTCAAGGAGCTGGAGCCTGACCTTAACAGAGTGGGTGGTATTTGCTGCAGTCCAGAAAAGCAAATAATTCACTCAGAGGTGATAGATTTTACTGGGGAGTGGAAATAACAAAGCTGAGAAATAAAGTGGAGCAAACATGGTATGAAAGCATATTAAAGTAATTGAAGGAGGCGATTTACTTGTCAATAGATTCAGCTATTCAGGAGAGACAGATGGGGTAAAAAGCAAAAGAGGGGTGAGAGAACATAGGAAAGAGGGACAGAAAAATAAAAAAGAGAGAAGAATAAAAAAAAAGGGGGGGGGAAAGGAAAAAAGGAAAAAAGAAAAAATAACAAGGCTCACAACTGCAAGGTGTTCTTGATTAAATGCATCACTCAGTGACATGTCCAAAACACACCAACCCACTTCATGGAACACCTCGCCTGACAGCAAGGGTGTAATTGAGTAGTATGTACTGGAAAATTTGTTTCTGTTTTCCGTTTTTGAGACTCAGGACTGCAGAGACCTACAGTCTACAGGCAGGAGCAATATCCTTCTTGGTCTCTATCTCAATCAAGAACATGCAGGAGCAAACCCAGCAGAGGGAAAAAGTAGAGGGAAATTTTTTTAAACTTTTTTTTTTTTTGCACATGAATGTGTGTAGAGCAACTACCTGTTTTACTCATTCTTTCCCACTGCCCTCTTTTCCTGAGCATGAGTAAGGCCAGAGTTCTACTCAATGATCTAAAAAATTAAGAGTTGCTGTGATACTAGCAACTTTAATACAGTTCCATTTGCTGCATGCAGACAAAACATGCTATGGGTGGCAATACTTATGCTGGGAACTTGAAAATGTCTCAGTTTTACAAAGCAGAAATAAATCAGTGACTTGACTGACTAAAAAGTGCTATTTTTCAAGGATATTCTATTTGCTTAGCAAAACATCACAGATTGATAGGAAAAGGCAATCTGACTGAAAGAAGACATGGAAGCTCCAATAAGTTATAGATATGCAAAGAGGATGAAAGCAAAAAAAAAAAAGCATCAATGTAGTGAAGTTGCAAATTTATATCCCTCAAAAAGGAAGGTAGAAATACTGATAAAGTATCCATTGTCTGCTCTCCAGGGGCTTTTTTTCTAAAATGTGTGTAATAAAATATTCTTTCACTCAGTTTGAGGTACTTTTATGGCTCCTGTTCATATTGCATTAAAGTGCTTCAAAACAGAAAGGTATTTAATTTTACAATGTAACTTTGAGAAGCAGATGTCTCTTTTGCCTCCATGTTACAGAAGAGAAAACGCTACAGAAATATTCTGAGTCAATATCCGATGGGATAAGTACAGTGATAAAGCACGACGAATCTGGAAATTCCTGGGCGTGAATGTGATTTGCTGGTCACTCTTTCTCCAAGAATAAAAGCAACTGCCTGTTTAAATCCTGTATTATGATTTTTATTTCTATTTTTACTTGAATTACCATACAAAGGTGTTGCTGGAGACTACAGATATCCAAATGTCTTTAGACTAGCAGGCAAGAAAGAGCCGGTGCATAAGACATTGCGAAGGCATGACAGCTTACACACCTAGACATTCAATTCCTAGAGGATAAGGACCATGAAGCAGCTGCTGGCCCCTACAGAGGCTGTGTAGGTTCCAGAACCTTGTGGCACAAGTCACACCTAAAGATTCTCTTGACTGAAGAGAATTAGAAGTAGTGTTACACACTGTGACTGGCAAATTATCATCATCTTCAGACTGTTCTTTACTTGGGATGATGAAAACCAGGGGCTGTGCTGATGGTCACTGAAGGGGTCATCAGATTAAGTGTTTCTAAGCACATCGAAGAGTTTTAAGTTCTTTCTGTTCTAGAGAGAATGATAGGACAGCAGAATTACTCTGTAAGTCACATAATTAATTCTACGGATAATAAGGATATATATGTCTGTTGTGTAACAGTGCCATGATCATTATTTTTCTTAAAACAGTGTCTCTCAAAAAACTCAGTGGCAACCAGCAGCTTTGTCATCCCACATCCTGCTCCATGGTCTGCTCTTCCTCCCCAGGCTCTGAGGCATGTAGGGAGAACTCAGCCACCCAGTTGCTCTAGAACCGGCTGCAGCACCCCCACCACCAGAGTCTGCCACTCTCTGCCTTTCCAGGGGTGGTCTCCCTGTCCCCAGCAGCACACCTGGCCCAAATACCCTGCCTTTAAAGGTGGGAGGGATAATGTTAGTTGGGACTGGGGAGACAGAGCATTTGGGGAAGCCAAATAAAAACCAAGGCAAGCATACCTGAGAGTTGCTTCTCCCCAGGATGCCCAGAGGCTCACGGCAAAACTGCTTCTCACATGCTTGTTTCCATCCTCCTTTTCCCTTACCTGCCAGCTTTGAGAATTCCACTTCTCAGAATATTATCCTACATTTTTTGTTGCATTTACCCTGTGGGTCAGCAGCAGGGTCCTTGTCCTCCACCCAAAAACATAGCATGGTATAAACAACCTCTTCTGGAGAAGGAAAAAGAGGAGAGACGATTACAGCAGCACAAAGACCTAGATGAGATGTTCAGTTCTGTGCATATCCAAGGGAAGCATGATTTCCAGCTGCAGCAAGACAGCATTTTCTTTGCATATCTAGGTTACATTAATGCATCTTTCTCTGCAGAGGCTGTTCTAGCAAGTTATTTGTTCACTTGTGCATACTACAGGCACCCACCAGGCACAGAACTCCTGCAAGACTTCTCCTTTGATCCCAACCCCAAATGGTGTGCTGCAGTACACAGCATTGTTCTCTAAACACCATCACTCAAATCAGCACTTTTTTCTGTCCAATTCATATAACTTTATTCTTTTTTTTATACTCTATTTTAAAAATATATGTGTTTATATATATATACATATATATATATATATTTACCAGAGTAGCTTTTATTAATGAATCCTTTATGTCTTACAACTACTGCAGAGCTGATAATTTGCTAGAAAAATTATAATGGAAGAATCCCATGGAATACTCTAAAATCAATTTACAACTTGTTTTTTCTTTGTACACAGTCACACAAAAACTTTGAGTGTGCCAGTTGTTTGAACTGAGCTCTTTTAATCTTTTCATCTGCACCAGAACCAAATCTGCACCCAGTTTGAGCTGCACCATATAGCTGTGACTACTTAGGTAAGTCATATAATACCATCTTCTTCAGCAAAAAAAAAGCACTTCCCTTTGGAAGAGAGACATAAATCTCCCCAGAGAGTGAATTTCAAATCTCTGGGCTGCTGGATTGCCTGAATTCTTGCTGAAAGCAAGACATAAAATAAAGAGCAGCATTTATGAATGGCACGGATGGTCGAGGCATTTTCTTCTCCCCTCCTGCTCAGCTTGCTCCAGGTATCATTCAGCCTTGGATATGCTGTTTTAGGGAATTTGTCCTCTCTGATCTGGGCTGGCAAAGTTGTTCTGGGCTGCTGGTCCCTCCGCAGGATCCCCAGGAGCAGAGGGTGCTGCAGGTGAGGTTTCAGTAAGACACAGCCCCTCCTTCTCAGCTGGCAACCCACCTGTCTTGCAGGGGAAGGCTCAGCATGGCAGGGTAGTTTTCCCTTCATGGTGGAGGAATGGAGATGTGAGAGCTCTACACATTTGTGTCAGAACCACTACAATGCAGCCAGTTCACTTTTAACATCATTTGTGTGCACATGTTCAATAGGTCCTTGCAAGTGCCACAGCGAGACTGTGATAGAAAGTACATATAAACCAAAATACACAAAATAAGTAATTCTTCATAATTCAATATGACATCCTTCCTTTAATTTAAACCTAATCAGGGAATAAGAAACTAAAAACAGCTGTAAGCATTCACATTACATCTCTCCAGGGAAATGTACATAAAGTTAGGATTTGTTTTCACCCAATGGAAATTTTGCGATTTCACACAGCCACTCTTTTTGTTTAAGCTGCTTCTTTATTACATTTTCCATAACAGAATTTACAGTCTCCACAAAATAAAAAGCAATTCCATGGCATTTTCTTTGCCTTACCTTCTCCTGCTCAAAACATGAAAAGATTAAACACATAAGTGCTTCTATAATCTGGCTATCTCAGCCATAAATTCAACAGGCAGGAAAGACTTTTATTTTATCGGTAAGATGTGCCTGGAAACTGTGCATGGCCCAGCACGATACACACATTTCTTTCTTATTGTTTTTAACAATTCATACGGTAAATAAGCTTTTAGGAAACCACATCCAAAGGCATTTTAAAGCTCTCTTCTCCCACATATATCAATCCTGGCCAGCATGGTGAGCTCAGAAGTGAACACATCCAAAGCTTAAAATATTCCACCGAGCATTCCAGCAGGGACACGCCGCTGGAGAGCACGAGGGAATGGAGGTCCTCCCAGCACAAAAAACCACGGCCCCCAGGCTGCGGCCACTCAATAATCCCTCAGCTGTTGAAGGGAGCAGGGAGGGACCCAGCAGCAGCGTGAGACAAGCAGAAGCCTGTATCCTCCACATCCAGCGGGAAGCAATAATCCAATTACAGCCCTCGGTGCCTCTGAAAGCTGGTCACTAGTGAAAGTTTCAAGAAAAGTGCTCTGCTGCTGAAGCTCACTCAGATAAAGCGCGGAGTGTTTGGGAACAGCGATGCCCTCATGAGTCCAAAGTTAATGCTGGCAACAGCCTCTTAATCTGTACTTAATAATTGGGCAGAGTGAGAGGCTGACCCAAGGCAAGGTTTAATGATAAAAGCTGGCAATTAGAGCTATTGGTAACAATTAGCTTTTATGCAAATGTGCTTTCTATGGTGGGAAGTGCGACCATTAAATTTCCAGACGTTTTTAACCACATTTTAAAAAATGTGCCATTATCATCTATAAATACTGCATGAGACCATTATCTGAAGTTAAATGCAGGAGTAGTGGCAAGATCTTGCAGAAAAAGATGACAGAGGCAGTTGTGACACTTGGCTATGATCACAGACATGAGTGTTTTCTTCTTCGTGTACAGGAGGAACTTAAGGGAAAAAAAAATTCCCTCACAACAAAAGATTTTGAACATGACCTTGGAGAGGAAGAAAATCACAATGCTACAAATTGGCATCACCTGAGAGCCAACTGGCAAGAGTGGTACTGTCCAGGTTCAGCAGAGGACAGACACAGGTCTTGCCAGACTAATCCCCCAAAGCAAGTGCCTGCTTAAGTTAAAATGAGCACATAAACAGGGCCCATGTGCTGTACTTTGAGACGTGGGAGCCCAGGAGTGTGACTTCCAATGCCTCCAGTGCAAGGCAGGGGGAATTTTGCAGCCAGTGACTTTTGGGGGAGCATCAAACATGGCTGGATGCCCCTCTCCATGTCCAGAGGCATTGGCTGTTCAGGTTTGCAGCCAGATTACACCAAGGCTTTGAACTTCCGACACACTCAGGGGAGAGAGTGAAGCATGAAGATGTCCCTCGCACTTGGCAGGACTAACAGCACTGCACTGTCCTTCTGTGTCAGTGTGATGAAATCCTCCTGGAGGTCACTGGAGCAGCACCATGTTCCTCTTATTATACACCTGTAAGAGTAATGTTGAAACAGAAGTGTTGACGTGCTTTTCATTAGGACAAAAATGTGCTTGTTGGTTGGAGTACAAGAAAGTCGTGGGAGGAAGTGGGAATTAGGCAGTAGGAGGAAAACAAGAGAAAGAAGCCAGCTAAGAAAGTCCTGGCTTTGCCCTGTTTTTAACAATTGCCCTGCCAGTATTTCAGGTTTTAAGTATGTGCATTATAGAACTGGTGAATTTTTCTGCTGTGTTTTTGGAACCTTCTTTTCTCTTGTTTTCTTTTTTTTCTTTTTTTTCTTTTTTTTTTTTTTTTTCCCCAAGCAATTGTGTATTTAATTCCAAAGGAAAATGAAAAGGAAAGAGAAATGGAGCAATATGAAAAGTGGGCACTCTAAAGCACATTTTATTAGACCATTAATACATGCCTGAGGTACAGAGAAGAGCAAATTTGGACTTGAGGCAAGAATTCATGGCCTACTAAAATACATATTATCATGCCTTAAAGATGTAGTCTGGAAGAGTTAGACTTCCAGTTAGCAAAGACAAAAGCATTTAACAAATTCAGATAGCACAAATGCATTTTATATATGGCAGTGCATATGCTGAACAATACTTCTGACCTATAGAATCAAATAAAATTATTGTTAAAATAATTTAGAACCTATCTAGGTTCCAGAATTGTTTTTAAGAAAAATAGGTACACATACATATATACATATATATATATACATATCCATAGATAAATATACTCCTGTGAACAATACACAAACATTTATAAGACTTTTAAAATCACTACTGATAAATCAAGGTAGCTTTTCTCAGAAATCCTAATATTCATGTGCCCCATGTAGTTCAAATCAGGACAAACCAAAACAAATACTGTTGATGAAGAAACACAGGTACATGTAGTTCTTAAAACTAGTTTTGTCTATTATTGTTTTGTCTATTATTATATACTCCCTCTTGTGTGGGTGATTGTTTTCTCTGTTTGTGTTTTCTCTTTTGGCCTTTTTTTTTTTTCAAGCCTGGAAACTGCCACAGAGGAGTCTGGCAGCTATAACCTCCAGCTAACTACTAGCAAATGCTAACATGCTGTAAAGTGGAACATTTATACAAGATCCATCTGGTGCATACAAGTAGGAATCCAAGATTTAAAGCCATTACATTGTGCATGTGCATTTACACCTTCACCAAAGTTGGCAAAAAGAGTAGATTTTACCCCATGACTCCAGTAGTAAAAGGAGTGGTGTGAAACATGTGCTGACCTACACTCCTTCATCCAATTGTAGTTATTATATACTGCTCTTTGGCATGTTACATCCCAGGCTTCATGCCAGGAGTAAATTAGTTCAGTCCTGAACTTGCCTATCAGAAATTAAATAGTACAAGAGTGAAACACGCCTATAAAGGATTAGAGTAGCTGAGCATTTTCTTTTGATCAGTCTTACAGATTTAAAAAGGCAGTCCACGGGGTCTGGTAAACCCAGCAATACTCCCATCAAAAGGACGTCTCAGTTGACTCTTTTTGCCATAACCGAACAGTAAGGAGGGAAAAACAGCTTTGAGCTTTTTGCTATTCTACGTGATGCTCAGACTTCCTCAACCACATGCCTAACTCTTTTTTTAGCATTTTCCTCTCAGTACATTCCCATCCCTTCAGGCAGAGTAGCCATGGGTTTGCCAGCAATATTTTGCTTTATATTTATACAGGAGGTGTATTAGAGAAATATGCAGAAATTTAAACAAAGCATGCAGGAATTAATGACAAACACAGCCACCATTACGCTAAAAAACAGGGGTCAAGGTTGACGGAAAAGGCTACATTACATTTACACCAGCAGAGAAATTCAGCAAGCTGCGATGCTTAAGGCATTCACTAATGCCCTCTGCCGTCTGTCGCGGCGAATTCCAGCGCAGAGCGAGCGCCTGTCCGGCAGGAAAGCAGCGGTACACAGAGCCTTTCAGGGGCAGTGCGAGTGCCCGTTCCGAGCGCGTTTGTCACCGCCCAGCGCAGCCCAGCGCAGCCCGGAGCCCCCCGCGCCGCAGCGCGAACCCGCCCGCCCCGCTCAGGCACGGGGCCCTCCTCCGGCCGCTCATTTAAACACCAGGTGGCACCAAATAACAACTTTCAACAGTGTAGCTCGGTTGGGTTTATTTTGTTTCGTTTCTTGGGTTTTTGCTTTGTTGTCTTGGTTTTTGTTTTTGTTTTTTTTGTTTTTTTGGGTTTTTTTTGGTGAAAAGGTCTCACAGAAATGTGTGATAGTGTAAAAAGCAGGCAAAAAAATCCAAAGACACAAACAAAACCCCTCAACCTAAGAAGCTGAACCCAAACCAAACCAAAAACCAACCAAACACAAACCCCTACAAACCTGAGAACGAATCTAGGGTGAGTTCATCAAAAGCAGCACCTCCATCTAAACGCCGATGGGGAGGGATGGAGGGGCAGGCAGGCACTCCTGGCTTTACCTGCCTGTGCAGATCCTCATTCCAGAACTGACTGTTACTGACAGCAGAAACTATCTCAGCAGCTCACAGCATAAACGCATTCCTCCTAATTAACTGCTACAAAGGCACCAGGTTTCTGAGAGGGGCTCTCCTTGCCACCACCATTTGATAACACTGCTCTATCAGATCATAACACACCAACGAGAGCAAGGCCAGTGCTTTGGGGAAGGAGAAATCATGGTTTTGGAGCATGTAAGCTCACATGGCACATGCTGGACAGCCAGCAGACATGATTTGTACCATGCACTTTGGTCATCCAGACTACTCTTTGCAATATTCCACCTGCAAATTTTACATGCTGGGCACAAAAATGGGTCAGGAGCACAAAAAACGGTGGGGCAGGATATTGCTCAGAAGACCAGTGGCACAGGAAGATGAATTGTCTGGTTTACTTTTATAATAAAATGAGTAGGAAAGAACCCACAAGGAACACTGAGTCCAACTCAGGGCCCTGCACACAGCAGCCACAAGAGCCACACCATGTGCCTCAGAGCATTGTCCAAACTCTTCTTGAACTCTGTCAGGCTGCTGCTGTGACCACTTCCCTGGGGAGCCTGATCCAGTGCCCAAACACCCTCTGGGTAAAGAAACCTTTCCTAATATCCAACCTAAACCTCCCCTGACACAGCTTCATGCTGTTCTCTCAGGTCCTACTGATGGCCACCAAAAAGCAGATATTGCTGCTGCCCCTCCACCTCCCCTTCTGAGCAAGTTGTAGATCCCTTTTTCAGCATTTTCAAAATCAATTATAATTTTAGAAGCACTATAACTGTACCTGATATGAAGGCATAGCACTGTGGTGTTTCACAGAACCATGAAACTATTGGAAGGGACTTTTGGAAGACCCAGACTGCATTTGTTCAGCTCAAAAAAGGGCTAATTTAAGCTACACCAGGCATTCAATGCCTTTTGCTATCAAGTTTTAGGACCCTCTCAGGTGAAAATCCCAAAGCATCTCTGCTTTTTTAAATTGATATAATGAATAAAGTTGTTCTGGTTGGACTCTGTGTGTGTGTGCACAAGAAAAGGACACTCAAAGACCACCATGTAAGCTGTTGAGAAGCCACAGTACTGCCGTAGGTGATTTTCCAAACTAAGGGAAAGGAAAACCTGATTACCCAGGGTTTATACAGTTATTTTAATTATTGTCTTTTACATGCTGCAGGTGTTCAATCTGATGCCAATTATTTAATTTCATTTCTTTTGCGGGATGCAAAGGGGAGCGATCAGAATTTAAATATTCACATCTTCCAAAGGATAGAGGCTGCTTACAAACTCATAAGCAGAGACTTAACCTTGAAGCCTCCCCAGGTTCTGACAGTACAAGAAATTCAAGGTGCTGTAAGAGACTGTCCAGCAGATGAAGCGTGAATATCCCAGCCGAGGGTTGCTCTCACGCAGGATGAAAACATGACCTGTGGGTACCAGCTCTCATAGCCTACAAGTCCCCTTTGCCTCAGGGCAGGGCAGTGGGAGGCAGAATAAAATACACTATATTATCTCTAAAAATATGGATGTTTGTCCTGTATACATACGCTGTATGGCCATTGTGCTATCAAACTAACCCTGTGGACAGGTTCACAGTTATCCCGATGTAAATTCTCCAGGCAATGGACAGTTTGGGGTGTGGTTAGCACTCTCAGAACAAGCAAAGAACCAGCACAAAGTCACATATGAGCCACCTGTCTGCTCAGGTAAAAAGGTTGTGCTCGAGTCAGGCTTTAACTAATAAAAATAGTTTTAAAGGAGAATTAATTTTGAATAAAGTCAAACATCCTGTTAAAAAACGTCAGTAAGGAAAGCCAGTTCTGCATTTTTAAACTTACCACTGCATTTTGAAGATGAAGTTGTCCAAAGCTGATTACATAAACTTCATTCACTGCCTTCTCACGTAGAAATGAGGTACAATTTCTGCAGTGTGCTTCCTGTGATGCCTCCTCTTTCCTTTCAGATTTACACTGCTGGTGTACAATTTAAATCACACCTATCAGAATCTCTGCAAGCTAGATGTCTTCAGACCTTCAGGCCATAAACTTTAAAAAATGTTTTCTGTCTTAATGAGTAATCAGGCAGGAGTCCTGAATTTTTTGTTCTTAAACGGCAGAATTGGCATCCTTCCCCAGTTCAGGAGCATTAGGGGTGTTCTCTCTCTCCACCACTGAAGAGACAAAGGGCACTGCCGTGCCTTCCTTCCTTCAGGCAGAGGTTCAGGAAGGATGGAAGGAGCGATGCAATTCCACAAACTTCAGGCTTAATACCTGCAGGTCAGGATCCCTGTTCAGTGTGATGATGATGGGTATAAGAAATTGAACACCAGCTTCACTAAATGAGAGCTTTTTCTTCTGTGGCAGTTGTATTTTTCTACATTGGTCATTAATATCTAAAGCAAATCATTATTTAGGTTATATTTTTACTTTTGACAAGGTGAAAAAGTTTAAAGATTCTATGTTCCTTATTAGCCCAGTCTCCCACTTACCTACTCTGAAACTGGCTGGCTCACCAACAAACAAATTCTGCTCTTCCTTCATCCACACATAGTTCCATAAAAGACAAATTAAAATAAGCAAATATTGCTTACATATTTAAAAGGTTGCAAGATTGGGCACCAATCACACAATATGGAGAACTGGGGATCAGATTCCTCTGATAAAAGATCAAGGGCATATTTCTACAAAGCTCAAAGGAAGAGTTCAAGGAAATCAAATAATGAACTTTTCCCAGAGAGCTCCTTGTGTGAATGTGACAAGACCACGTTCTTGCACATTATGTGAACTTAGACACTTTCAATGACAATGGCACTGTTTGCCTCCTAGAACTAAAAAAATTACTTTATGTTCCACAGAATCTTGCTATAACTTCTCATTTTTCTTTGCAGCTAAAACCAACTAATTTTCAAGAGACTGATGCTTAATAACATATGCACAAAACCAGCTCTGAGAGCCCTGAAAACCCCTGGTATATTTAATCCATAAGATCTCACATGATGGATACAGACTTTCTATCTTCCTGAACTGGGTAGTCTTTCTCCATCTCTCAATCTTGTGCAGGAACACCTTCTCCATCATCAGACAACTACATTACACTTTACAGACTAATCTTTATCCACAGCCCCTTTTTTTGTCAGAAATCTCATTCCTTCAGGAAAGACATCAAGGAAGGAAGTTCCTCAGCATCCTGACCTCCTCTCCCAAACACGTCTTACATACTTTTAACAGTGATAACAGAGCAAGGGCAGACAGTTCCAGGGAGCTGGTATGGGGAAACATTATCCCCCTCATCCATTAGCCACCCCGAGCAGAACCAAGCCTTGGGGTTTAAATTTAAGATAAATCCCAGCCACTGAGCAGCCAGTGCCAAAACAACCTGTAAATGACATATAACCTCTTCAAAGCATAAACTGGAAAAATCAAGCCCAAAGGAATATGTGATGGTTACCAAAGTGACTTTTTTAGAAAAATACTTACCTACCTAGTGATTAAGTGTGACCAGCTAGGGATAAGTTGTGGTCACACCAAGTCTGATTTATTCCTCCTCAGAATCCACCTTTGGAATGGTGCTATAGTGTGCTGTGAACAGCATTCATACTTTCATATTTTAAATGCCTTGGGGGTCTGGGTGGTGTTGTCTGAGCTTTACATGTGATAGGACAGTGATAGAACTGGAATAGCAAATAAATACAAGAAATATTAGCAAATCAACTATGCTTAGGTTTGTTTTTCACATTAAATTAGGCTCATCAACAAGTAATATGAGAGCAGAAATGAATCCTTATCCAACAGGAGAATTTACAAAGTCATAATTAGGTTAGATCTACCATGGAGAAGGCAAGCAAAGAAAAGAGCATTGCAATAAACACTGCAGGATTATTCAAAGACTCATGAGAGTCTTCACACTTTTCAGCAAATCCATCTTTATAGAATACAAGAACAAACAACATTAAGAACAAACTACATTCCTATTGGATAACTAAAAACTCTCTAGAACTGGCAGAATGAGAACCAGGATTTAAGTATGCCTTCCTATGTTTATTAAATTGGTGAGAAAGCAAACCCAAGATATTTAATGCAAACAGCTTTCAAGCACGAACCTCTCATGGTGACTTTATAAATGGTGAATATTTACCACCTAGAAGTCAATTTGCTGCTTTGCATGCCAGTTATTTTCAAGGACAGGTTGGCCAAACTCTACAAGCTCTTTCAGGGACAGTTTACATTTCAGGGCACTAAACCAGTCCCTGAATTGTGCATGCTAATGTGCTGGTACTGACAAAAGCAATCTGGTAACACTGACTCAGAACCATACAAGCTCAACAGTGAGGAACAGCATCGGCAAGAGGAGTTAACAGGAAGTACAACTCAAATAATAATTTTCACTTGAGTTGTGAATCCCAGGGAGACAGTCCCATTACAACACAACAAAACCAATAAAAATATGTAGGAAACAGGGCCTGGGTAAACTTTTGAACTGGTTAACCAGCTCTCTCCCAAACAAGCATGCCTCAAAAAATGTGAAGAATGCTCACACTTGGGTTATCACCCTATGGACAGAAAGGCTTCTCTGCAGTTGTTTCTGAACTGTTAAAATAGAAACCATAAACCAAAAAAAAAGCCACAAAATATTAATAATCTAGTGGGAACTCTGCTGCAAATGTATGCCATACAGACAATTAAGTTTTTATGCTAAGACATATACACGAAAGCCAGATGAAACAGTTTTGATAGTTTACTCCCATAGAGGTGTCTTGCAAATATAGAGATGAAATATTTTAAGGAGAAAGGCAATGTGCTCTAGGATGACCCTGCTTGGGCAGGAAAGCTGGACGTGATGAGCCATTGTGGTTCCTTCCAACCTTAACCATTCTGTAATCCTCTGTAATAAGTTCTGACTAATTCAGTAGTGAACAGGCTTAGGGCAATATATAGAAAATATTAATGTTATATAAATATTAACATAAATACACACAGACCAAATTATTTTTTATTTTCTATGTGATGGGTATAGCTTAAGCTTAATGAGTGCCAAGGTTGCTGAAGACAACAGTAAATTGCTTCATTGCTTTTGCTTTATGCAAAGTTGTCCTTTTTCTTGGGCAACTTACTGTCAAAACATGCTGAACTCTACTAGTTCTATATTGAAGAGGTGCAGTATGTTTACCCAAAACTCAGCTGTCAGGTCTTGCCAATACAATCAAGAGGCTGTGCAAAGATTGTAAAGTAGTAATTCAGTTTTAGATATTCTGAACGTGATATGTTTCAGTCTCCATTGAAGCAGGGACAGTCTGAAAAGTATTTTTGACAATGCTTTGGATTCAATTCTCAGTCATTCCAGCGACCAAGGAAGACAGCATAAGAAGCTGGTGAGAACCTATATATACACATATATTATATACTGCATAAAAGATATCTTGTAAAGATGTATATTTTTTTCAAACCTTGGAAAACAGATATACTGTAAGATAAGAAATCTAAATGCAAAGTCAAAAGCTCTGCAAACTATTTACAGTGAAGACAAGAAACATTCAACAATGAAGTAGTCATCTAAGTAGCCTTGAAGGAGCTACCAAGACTGCTGCTCATGGAAACCAAAATATACTCTTTATTGACTTGAGAATCACCAAAAAAGACATATGAAGACATCATTTTATGACTTGTTTTCCTATTGAATTAGCATATATAAATATTGAAAAATAAAATCATATCAGAAGAGTAACATACTTTACTGTAGTGACCTAGGGAACAATGTAAAAAGTGTTCATTGCAAGTTGTATACCCCAGAGAGAGAATAATTATCATTCCTGTTCAGCTTCAGCTCAGAAATACAGATTAATTAGATGAAATTCATTTTTCAGCAAATAACTTTCTTTGTGGATTTTTTTTTTATTATGATGATAGTAAACTACAATAGTAAGTAGTCTCCTTTAGTAGCTAAAGCTGACTAAGAATCAGCTGCACTGACATATGTTACAAACAAGACCATGTTATTTGTCTCTGTTGAGTGTCAAGTCTAATATCATTCAAAAAAAGGTTTCAGCCATGATTTGCAGTTTTGTTACCCAAAAGTCTAGGAAGCACTCCTTCTCAATGCCAGTTATGAAGGCAATCTGTAGCTTGTCCACATAAGACACTGAAGTTTAGTCTTGTATTGAGTGCAGAATGAAAGTCCAGATTCAAAAGAGATTTCAGTAAGATTCCCCTCCATTCATTACATTAAAGAAGCAGAGGCAGTATTCTGCCTGGGGCCCACAGCATACTGAACACAGCCCTTCCAGCAGCAAAGCACGCTGTCTCACCTGGCATGGAGAATGCTGCAGGCTGTGGAGATGTTCCTCTCTTCACTTCCATCCTCTGACAGAGCCATGTCGGCCCCAGAGCCAAAGATCTATCTTTTTAAAGCATGTTTCAAAGGGCTGCAGAATGCAGTTTCTGCCAGCAGCAGTAATGTTTGGGTGAAACCTCTAAATTCTTTGTGTGGGGCTTAATTTGGGGTACACACATATGTGTAATTAACAAGTCTCCACAGTCTTCATCTCACAAGATATGAAATACCAGAGACACCATTAGCTCTATTAACACCAGTGGATTTTCTAAGCCATTTTATATTATCCCTAAAAAAAACCCATATACCTGGAAAAAACCAGCTGGGGTTCTGCTCAGGAGATACAGCCCTTTACAGGTACAAAACCTTTGTAAATCAATTTGAAGTTACCAAGGGACCATGTAATTGAAGGTAAAGGTAATGGTTCCTTGGATGAAAGAGGCCAGAGGGACAGCTTTGCAAAAATAAGGAGAATACTTAAGAACTGTAACGATCACTCTATGTTAGTTATTAGAAAAACAAATCCCTTTCTTGTCAATAAACATCTAAAATGACCTCCTTATTACCTATCAACAAATGAAGAGGTTCTGTTGAGATTCAAAGGCAAAAACCCTTTCATGTTTTGTAGCCCAAAACTATTCCTGGCAGGTAAAGCAAGTGGAAGAACGTCACTGTGAGATGAAGTGTGACTAAGTGCTAAGAGTCATTCAGCTTCTATCACAGGATCTGCAGTTTTCAGAAAGCTTTTGGCAAAAATCCCTCATTAGAGGCTCCTAAGGAAACCAAATTATCTATTCATACCTAATGTTCAGAAACAAATGGCAGCAATACAGAAACCAAATTATCTATTCATACCTAATGTTCAGAAACAAATGGCAGCAATACACAGTCACTTGCCACAACACAGGGAAGTTGCTGTTCTTCCAGGGCATCTGGGCTGATGGGACAGACAGGGAGTCTGCAAATTAAAGATTTGCTTTGTGAAACCACAATTACAGCATCTCTCTCAAGGTGGTGCACTCAGTATGGGTGATCACAGTTCAGAGCCTATGCTGCACTGCTAGCTGATTTTCATTTGAGCAAGGGGCTGAAATCACAGAGTAGATGAGGTAGAAAGGGACCTCTGGAGATAAAGTAGTCCAACTCTCCTGCTCAGGCAGGGTCCAGCTACAGCAGTTTGGTCGAGCCTGTGTTCAGCTGGGGTTTTAATATCTCTAAGGAGATCTCCACAGTCTCTGTGGTCACTGTTTTACCTTCCTCACAGATAAAAATGTTCTTTAGATTTTGAGGTGGAATCTCCTGTGTTCAAGCTGGTGTCCCTTGCCTTTTGTCCTGTCACTGGGCACCACTAAGGAAAGTGCTCTTTCTTCTTTGCCCAACACCCTCCAGGATTTTTACACAGAGGGAGAGACACACACAAGATCTTTCCTTGGCTTCCTTTCTCCAGGCTGAAGAGTCCCAGCTCTTCCAGACTCTTTGTACAACAGATGCTCCAGTCCCTTAATCACTTTTGTAGCCCTTCACTGGTTTCACTCCAGTTCATCCACACTCCTTTCACCCTAGCTCACTCAGATCTGGACCCAGCACTCCACATGTGTCTCACCAGCAAAGAGGGAAAGGATCACCACCTCAGCCTGCTGCCATCACTCCTCCTCACGCAGGCCAGGAGACTGTTGGCCTTTTCTGTCCTGTGAGGGTCGACTGCTTGCTGCAATCCAGGACCCTCAGATCCTACTCTCCAAAGCTGTGTTCCAACCACAGCCTGTTGTACTGCATGGGGTCATTCTCCCTCACATACAGGACTTGGCATTTGCTTTTGTTGAACACCACAGTGTTCCTGACAGCCTGTTTCTCCAGGCCCTGTAAGTGGCAGCCTAACCATTAGCTGCATGGTATCCTCTCTCTCTGCTCCCAATTCTTTTGCAAGTTTCCCGAGGTTACCACTGCTTCCCCACTCAGTTGTGGGCTGTCATCTTCTTCCCCTCTTGTTCCTCTTTAAAGCTGTCCTCCCTAGGTTGGCGAACCTGTTGGCAAAGATGCTTTTGCCCCACACAGTCACACTTGATACCTTTCGGGTCTCTGCTGGCTGTACAGCTGCAGTGGAAGTCTGAAGGCTGCGTAAGCCTTTATGGCATCACTGCAACACCCCAGAGCTGAGCACCCAGCAAGCAGCCTTGTGTAGGGTCACAGCTACCCTGGCAGGCAAGAAACAGCAGTGTGGTCCAGGACTTCAAAAGTCCATGCAGTAGCCATAACGTTTTTGGAGGTGGTGATTAAAGAAAACTAAGTCAAACCTTATAATTAAGTTGGCAGGCTTTGTTTTTATTTTCATTTTTATTTTCTTTAACTAGACAGAAACTAGCACAGGTGATAGAGGCAGAGGTGTTTCTTGGTTTTCTCTCAGACTTCTGGCACCAGGCAGAATACTTCAGCAGTTGCAGAATACTCCACACCCTCAAGGTCAGGCGTCAGGTATTAAATATCAATAGCTATTTCCTAGCTAAACAGTAAAAAAACAGGCCCAAACAATACCCAACTACATCAGGCATGGATTTCTAGGTGTTAGACAAGCAGTATCTGTGATGGCTGGGCACAGTTTCTCAATTTAAAATATTTTTTTGATAGTATATTCAGACTCATTTGCCAGCTTGAGACACCAAACTCTGCATATACACACACTTAGAATATTGACTCATTTGGCCTGTCTGGAATTGATAGTTCTTAACATCAGCAGGTTCTGAGTATACTGCATCCTCTCTGCCTTCATAGAAAAATCCAGCAACAGCCTGAGCATGCCAACAGACCATTGATTTGAGGAAACACTAAAAGATGCCTTTGATTATCCCAGTACTTTGGGTCACCTATTTTAACCAAGCACAGATTGCAGACTGCAGAAAAAGTTGTGAAAAATGACAGTAAAACCAGGAAGCCAAAAATCAGAGAGACAGAGAAAACAAAGGGGCTCTGGAACTCCACAGAATACAGCTCCTGGAAGTAAAGCACCAAACGAAGACAAGAAACAGAAGAAATGTCAGATGAACAAAAACTACTATACAGAACAAACAATGAACAGTGTTCCAGAAAAGTCAGATGAATCCCCCAGGCTAATGCCAGTACAGGGTATAAAACAAATTATCAGATGCAAGAATCGCAAAGGCAATTGTAGAGTATTTAACAGCACATTTTCTTTTAAAAAAAACCAAAAAACCCATCAAGAGAACAAAGGACAAAATTAAAACTACACAAAATAAAAGCACCAAAAAACTGTTTCCAAATACTTTTTCTGACTGACATTATAAATTTTGAGTGATGACAAATGTGGCATGAGGCATGTAACATGAGATATACACTTGTTCTACACTTACGTTTATTTTCAAAATGAATGCGTAAGATTTTTATCTTTGCTTAAAAACCCATTGTGCTGATGATTGAATCCAAGGTCCCCTAGCCACTGTGATCCTGTAACAAATGATGACAGCAGTTAGTAACTTAGCTCTGCTGGCACTGTCATTACTTACTGGCATTATGTCTCCAAGGTCTTTATGCATCCCTACAACACTTACATTCCTTTATAATCTTCAAGTACAGTTTTAGACTGCATCATCTGCCAAAATCAGGTTCTGAGACTCGTTATGGATTTCCTCATATGAGCTCTCTGTATGAATGAGCCAGTTAACTCAAAGGTAAAGTGGTATCTTTTAAGGAGATTTAATGTGAGTAGAGATGCATCGTTATTTCTCACTGTCAGCCTGCAAAGAGCTTAGTGTTGATATCAAGGATACAAATAAGATGCAAAGTGGTTTTCATTGACAGCAAAAAGCTAAACCTGTATGGCTCATGTTAAAAATGCAAAGCACATTTTAGAGTGCACTAGGTACTTAAAAAAAAGAGAAAAAGATCATTTTCCCAGGGCACGTTACACAAATTTAGTCTAGAATAATGCTGTATGTCAGAGACAGCCATGCTTTTGCAGCTGAATTTCAATGATGCCTTTTCTTTCTTCTGTCTCACCCTACCAGGGGCCATTCTCCTTTGAAAACTACTTTTCTCTTACAGATTGCTGCTGCTACCTTGTCAAACCCCCTCCTGCCTCCATCTGCCACTGCCTCATCACGGGCCATCACTTCTTGCTGACTTTAGCCTGGGGAAGAGAAAAAAAACACTCAAAGTAGCTCTACTTTGCATCTTACCTCTAATAATGTCCTACCTCTTCAGATACAAACAGGGCTACATGTACATTTAAAAGGGTGTCTCTAAATAAAACGAGTCAAACACAATTCAGGATTACTCCCTCTACACAGATGAAGGAGGGTGAAAAAGCATGATTTGCTTACGGTTCTCCTGTAGATCCCAGATGCCATGGTAGGGAACAAAAAAGCTTCTGCCATTTTCAAAAGCCCTCTGTCACAGCTGGCACCCCGCCAGCCTGTGCCAGACACCAGCTGCTGAGCCCGCTGGGGATGCGGTGCTGGAGCAGAAAGGCCCAAGGGAACCAAAAATAAAGGAAGGGCCATCAGGGCTGGAGACAAGGAGTGAGACAGAGTCAGTACAGAAACATATTCAGGACAATGGGTTGGGGGCAAAGAGGAGAAAGGGAAAAGAAGATAAAATCTGGAAGTACCTGCAACACACTTTGCTTTCTCCCACTGCAGACTCCCCAGCCCTTCAATGCATTTCCCATTCCTCACTTCTAACTCCTTCAAGAGTTGTTCTACAGCAGCCTTAGCAACTACCTCTTGGGTTGCATTTCACTGATGAAATTCCCCAAAACTTTTGCTTCCTCCAAATCCCATTTTGCTTCTCAGTCTCTGCTCTGTAGAAGCATCACAAGGGAGAAAACTTTGTCTCGGTCCTGAAAGTTTTTGGTGACTGAAAACATCATACATGGAACTATGGAGGAGAGCAAAAAAAATGACCATCAAAACAACAACTTTGTTAGAACTGTCTTTTCTCAAAAAGCAGCAAGACATCTCCTGAAGAAAACAATCCCTCACACGCTTCACTTTACATACAAAATTCTATATCAGTGCACTGGACTGCTGTCCAAACAGGGCTCTGAAAACATATTCTGAAAACACATATATTCCCTGGAAAACACAAGAAAACTTAAACAGGAAGCAAGGGAATAATCCTAATACAGTTTTATTACACTTTCTGATAAAAACTTCAAATTCTTCAGACAAAAATTTATTTGCAAGTAACTAAGGTGGCATTCAAATCCAGAGCTTTGGCACAATATGCTCCCACTCCCTTCTCCAAGTTTTATCCCTGCTTATATATAGGCAGTCCCCTGCTGTTGCACATCCGCAGCAGGCTGGCAGCTCCCCCTCCTTGCAGGGAGGACGCTGCCCTGGAACACCGTGTACTCCCAGAGGCATTACGGGAATCTCATTTGAGGCACGGAACACTGTGGCCAGCCTCTGCACCAGGAAAGAATTTCTGCAGCAAGGCAGAGGGAGCACCAGGCATTTTGTCACCCTGGAAAGGCAAGGCTGTCCTGTTCTGACAGCTGCTGCCTGCAGCTATGTCCTCCCTGCCTTTTTAAATTGCTGCGTGCATGTAACCGCAGCGGCAAAAAATGTCCTTCCTCACGTTTCTAACCAGAATTAGAGGCAGAGGTACAGCCATGCACCCTGTTCTCTCCATCCCAGCTGCCCATCTCCAGCTGGATGGGACTGCCATGAGTAGGCAGGCTCAGTTTCCAAAGGTTTGCTCCTAAACAATTGTGCCATTTACCCCCTCTCTTTGCTGAGGCAGCAAAACATGGGATATGCACTTCTTACAGCAGCCCTAGCTCGCTTCTGGCATACAATAAATCAAACTGAACAAGACATCAAACTGTAAACTGAACCGGCTGAGCAGAGGCACCTTTTTGTACTCCTAACAAACCTCTGTGCTGGAAGCAGCCCAGGCAGAGAAAACGAAACTCTTACAACACAACACCAGAATCAAAACAATGCACACAAGAAAAATATAAGAATTACAGCTCAACAATCATCCTTCTCTACTCCCATCACAAAATAGATCCAGGAAGGCTACAATAGAATGAGGGTCAAATTGCAACAGAAATATGAGGACACATGCTTCACCCTCAAGACTATTTTCTCACTAGTACACACTATTTCAATTCCATTTAAGAACCTTGTATGTGCTTTTATGGTACCAGATCATTTGATTAATCTGGAATTAGTCTAAAATAACTTCCTCTGAAATACTGTTCAGCATAAGGGTTTACCTCTTGATTAAACACTTGTTCAGTAAAGAACTTGATGCATGGCATCGAGTACATACTAGAGATCTGGTTAAAATTAATTAAGGGGTTTTTTTATTATGTCAGTTTCAGAAAACTGAACGGATCCCAAAGTCAAAAATTAAAGTACTGCATGAGATTGTTGAGTAGACCTGCCCTTGTCCACCAAAATGCAAAATAAGGCATCTGTCTAGTGTCTAGAAACTGTGTTTTTCTGACTGTGCAACTCCAGAAAACTGCTCCTTCCCATTTCCCCCAGCCTGCGCACACTCCACAAGCAAGACACAGTTATTCCACAGGATCCTTCTTCTTCTCTTTTTCTGGATGTTATGCTTTGCTTTTTGAGGAGACACCTTCACATCAGATCCTGGATGAACTAATTGTTTCCTGCCAGGAGGGATATATTACATTTTTGCCCCGAGACGAGGCTGGCAGTGACTGCAAGAGGCGTCTGTCCCCTGAAGCCCGTCCTCCGACCCGCTGCTGGAGAGCAGCGCTCACCAGTCACAGGCAGAAGTCAGGACAAACAGAGGGCTGTTTGTACAGTATCTCCCATCAGCCCTCCCTCCCCCTCCTCATCCCCGCTAGCTCCAGCTCTCTCTGGGCACATCTAAAAAGATAGAGCTGCCAAGAAAGTGGAAGGGAGTGAACCAGAAGATAAAGGTACGTTTTGCTCCTGAAATGATCCTTGTCTACTTGTTCTGCTCCTAGTTACAGAATACAGAGTTAGAAATATATATGGGAACAGGAGAAGATGATTTGGGAGACATTGCAGGCGAGGGGTTCCATTCAAAACAAGTTGCGTGGCTGTGATCCAGCTCAAAATAATTCTTTTACTATCTTGCTTTTCTTCAAAGTTGGATACTACATATTAACATCTGAAGTCACTAAACATAATATATTGCCTTCCAGTGTTCGATATAATATGGAGAGAGGTGTCTTCACAATGAATTGCGGTCTTAAAGAAAACTAAACGGGGTTTAATGAGAACTCAGTTTCTGGAAAGAATCCTGGTATTGATGATAATTACAAAGCAGTAATTCACTGAATTAGTCCTCAGTGGAATAGCTGCTGTCCTTACAGTGCACCAACTGTTCAAGCAAAATAGATTTAAGAGTTTTTTTAATGGAAAAAGTTCTTCATAATATTATCAGTTATGCAGCTCTTGTGTAATGGTTTTTTAGTAATGCACTAATAAACCTAACTATCAAGCAATAACACACCTAAATATTCAGCATCTTACAGGTGTTTTTGAAAGGCAAACTTGACAAACAAACACTTAAATACATTTCTTTTTGAATAAGTGAAACAATTTTAATATATATTTGCTTTTTAAGTGCAACTTGTTAACCTGCCACATGCCACTGGAAAAGATCATACACCAAAAGCGTACCAATGAATGTATTTCTTGTTTTCAACATTAAGCAACTAGAAATATACCCTTCTTTTCCCCTTAAGTAGGCTGTATTTAATGAAGGATTGATATTTTTTAATGGTTGGTAGACCAACTTGTAAATATTTCTATTTTCCCAGCCATGCAGGATCTCCAGAAGTGCCAAAATACACATTTTGTGCCATTTCTCAGTTTTCCGCTTTTCTAACACCTGAGCTCCTACTGATTCTGTGTGACATTTAAAGGGCATCACTTCTCATGAACTATTTACCCTGTTGTTCTTGGAGGCTGAGAGACTTGGGGCTTTCTCTTCAGTCTTTTCTGATTACCTCTGCATCTAGCGGATCCAAAGACTGGCTCGTGCCAAATTGCCTGGCAAGATAATTCAAACACTCAGCTGAACAAGCAGAGACAGCACTAATTCCTGACTCATCGTGCATATTCCCAAACAAACCATTTTCCTTTAGGAAAAGCTTCAAACTATTTCAAAGCACTTGTATTCCCAGGTGCATTTAGTCTCAAACCTTACTTACACCATGTCAAAGTAATCAAAATAATTGACTGAAAAGAACTTAAGCAAATGCAAGGAGCTCATTTTCAGTATTTTTAGATGGCTTTACTCCTGCTAGAATTTGAAATTATACAATCTTGATAGAGCAAGCTGGTCAGGCTTAGCATGCCTGGCATTGCGATCTTTTTCAGAAGGTTTTATAAAATAAAAAACTGTAAGAGGATGCTTGCTGGCAATGAATGAGTCTTTGAGGCACTTTAGTGATTGGATTTGTTCATCGCATTTTCCTGACTTGTTTTATGAGAAAAGACTATCTTCTGTGCTATGCAGAAGCAGACAAAGTCCTTGACACCCATTTTGAAATAAACATGCACATACTAGCTCTATTCTTTACCTAGGTAATCAGTGACACTCCAACATCTCTTCAGGAAAAGAAGCTGCAGCAGTTTGTCAGACAGAGATGCTGCATCTGAAAGGTCTGCTGAGTTTACCAGCATCGATCCTGTGCAGGGAGCTGATGAAACACTTCAGCTCCTTGGCAATCTTTCATCTGCAAACAGGGAGAGTCTCCACCAGGAAAAAAAATACCCTTTTGGAGAAAGGTCTTTTGTCTAAAAGTTTCTGTTTGGTTATGATCTGCAAAAAAAAAAAAAAAAAAAACAGAGGAAATATCTAAGCACAAGCAAAAGTATAGTATTTTTTCCTAATAATAATAATGTTTCTCATTGGTAAGATGCATAACTGGTCAGAGAAGCTGTCTGTCTCTCTCCAGCATGCTGACTTTGCTAATACTGATTTTGGCACCCACCCACAGAAACCCTCCTGATGATGCACTGCAGTCGCACAGCAAGATCCTATTATTTTTCAAGGCAAATAGAGATTTACAGAATCACCTTAAGAACTGTAGGCCATGATTTTTGAATCTAGCAATCTGACAGTGTATAGAGAATGTGCCTGCCCATTTTCAGGACAAAGTGAATTCCTACAAATTTTGAGGAGATAGGCAGCTGGCAACAGATTCAAATGAGCATTTCAGTTGAACTCCAGGTAGGGAAAGATCACATGAATTATTAGAAACAAAAAAAAAAAAGCACACAAGAAAGATATCATGAATGCCTTATCCTTGGTAGAACAACACAGAATAATCCAATCACAGGAAACAAAGGCATAAACCCCCTGTTTCCTAATCTCCTCTTTCATGGAAATTTTCTTCCATTAAATACCTAAATAATTAAGCTCAACTATTTGAACAGGAGATCAAATTGTACTCCCTGACACTGGCATTTATCTAGGTATAGAATAAACAAATTACTTCTGTTTAAGCATTAGACTTCCCTGAGCAGAACCCTCATAACTAAAGTGTTTATACTCCTAAAAAATAAAACCATAAATAAAATAATACGGATTCTTCACTCAAGTCTGAAAAACAACACCAGGCAAGGTTAGAACAATGTTTACTTTATTTGAGTAGTAGTTTGAGGTCTAAAACTAATAAAGACAATATGTTATTCAATACTGCACTCTGAGGTAATTAAAAATAGATCCCCAAGGCTCCATTACTAATAGTTTATAGGACTCTTCTACTTAAAAGTTCCCATACAAGTTCATGGAAACTAAAAGGAATTATTCAATGAATTTTGCTTCTACAACAGAAGCCAAAAAAATACAGAAGAGCTTATTTTCACTTCACTCATGTTCTTTAGTATATTGGCCAGTTTTTAATATTTTATTTGGCTACTGGTATTCAAAAGACCCCAAGTTTAAATATAAAAATAAATAACTAAAAAGCTTTGAGGTGTTATAGTTTATCCCTAATATGAATCTAAATTCCCAGATTTTCTTACATGGCATGTTATTCACTGGCTGAAGAAATGGAAGATAAGTAAGATAGCTGTGGTGGCAAGACTACCCAAGGAAAAAAAAAAAAGACTAAGTAACACTGTAGATTTATATATTTAAAAGTTTACTGTTTGTTTTTCAAGGGCAATTTCAAGATTTTTACAAAGTAACCCATATTATAGCCACTTTTATAGCTGGCATGCCTCATTTTTTTTCCTTACCTGGATAATAGCTCTGCCATCTTAACTTCACCTTTGATAGCCTTGATTAGACATTGCTTTGAACTTTGTTATTTTTTGGGTTAGCCTAGAGCATTCTAACCTGCAGCCCCACAAGGAAGACCAGGGCTGGCCCATAACATTGTGTCAGGGCATCAATTCCAAAGTGCCAGCAGGATGAAGGGCAGCAGTCTTCCTCAAGTCTAACAAAAAGAGTCATGAGCACACAGGGAGAGTGCTGGGCAGAGTTGGTCATTCTTTAGTTTCATTTTCAGAGCAGAATTCCTACTTAAATTAAGATAACGGATCCATTTTGTTCGAGCATGAGGAAAGGTAAAAAAAAACACTCTCTCTCCTAATACCCATAAAAAACTCAGTTGAAACCTTGTTCAAAAGGCTAATTTAAAACTGAACACAAGTTCAAGCATCCAAAGCTTTGTGGCATGGTCAGACTGTGCAAAGCAGTACAGAACAGCAGAGCTCACGTTAAACAGAGCGATGGAAAGCCCAGCTGCCAGCAGGAGAGTTTTGCAAGGGATAATTTATCCCACCTTTTGAAAAGACAATTAAACCATAATGACCTCCAGTAGCAAGACTCAACTAAGCAGCCTGCAGTACTAAAAAAACCCAATAAAGCAGATTGTCTGTAATTCTGTATCATACCCAGGCCCGGGACAGGGGCACTCGGCGGCACTACAGACAGCTTTGGCTTCCTCGGCTGCTTAATGCTGCAGCTCCTCACACAGCCCATCACACAGGATTCCATAACCAGCAAGCACTTTCTCCACAACTTTGATGGGGAAGGATACTATTTATTTTACATGAGTGACTCTTGTTTTGACAGGCAAAGTGGCCAGGAAGGCAAGGACACACACCCAGACATTTTCCCCTGGTTTGGGAGCAATCAATACAATCACTTACAGCACCGAGACAACACGGCCAGCTCAAAGCAATTTTCTCAAGGTGAGAGGCCAAAGAAACAACAAAATTGCCAGCATGAGAAGCCTCAATTCCCAATGAAAGGATTCCCAAGGTTGTACAGAAAGTAATGAATATCAATTCTGCTGCAATATTATTTACCTCCTAGGAGAAAACACTCTCCAGCACTCGGGCTCAAATGTCCAAAACTTCAGAGGGAAGAAAAATGCAAGGCAGAAAGCAAATCAGGGAAAGAGGTCTGCTCAGCAGCAACTCCTGTGTCACATACCTCATTTCTCTTTAGCACCCTGCAGTGGGAAGCTTGGCAAAAATGAAGATGGTCTCGGTGCTGCTGCTGCTGCTGAGCACCCTCCTGGGCACCCCCGCGGTGCCTTCCCAGCGCCCTTCTTGTTACAAGAGGGCCCTCAAGGAGCACAGCTGCCACACCATCCCCGAGGGCGAGGAGAACCTCCGACACATCCACCATGGGCTGCAAGATCACTTCTGGGAAGGGAAGGGCTGTGAGGTGATCTGTTACTGCAACCTGAACGAATTGCTCTGCTGCCCAAAGTAAGACCACACTCACTTCATGTAAACTTGTACAGTTCTTCACAACTGCCCATTGTATTTCCATCATTTTACAGTTTCCACGGGGGGAAAAAGCTATCATTTTAAAGAAATTCATCACTTCAGATGGTTTGAAATTATATCAAGATACAGCCAATTTTCTCTTACTGTCAGTTTTGAGGATTTGTGTTTCAGGGGCTCACCTAGGACTTGCTTATCACGTTTTGTAAACCTCCCTGTCCTGTTAACAGGGACTTCAGCATTTAAATCACCCAGCTTCTGACTCCTCTGTTTCATCCAAAATAAGCATAACTACATCAAATCCTTATTCACAGCACTTTACAATGAAGATATTTTCAGGACCAAGACCAAAACTACTTGATTTCTGTTCCATGGAAGAGAGCTGCATTTCTATTCTAAAGTGCGCGCACACGTATCAGTGAAACAAATAATTCTGTAAGGATGGCTGTTAAAAGCAGAAAAGCAAAGGAGGGGCACAGAGGTTCACAAATACTTGCATAAGGCAAGGCAAAGATTTAGCCCAAGAACATCAACACTTCCATGGCTTGCTCACACTGCTGACAAAGCTGAACAGTGAAGTTCTCACTGAACATGGGGGTCTTGTTGTTATATAGAAAGAACATAATTGACTTAAACAAACACCATTGGCCCATACTGGTTTTAAGTATTAAAATGCATTAAGAGGTATTACTTCATTCAGCTTTCCACCAATATCTTTTCTTCAGTAGATTTGGATTAGAAATATCAACAGTTCAAAACTTATTAATACTTCAGAGGCACTAAAGTGTGATGGCATTTTATAGGTGAGCAAAAATTATTTTTTCTATGTGCTCCCCTTAACACTCATTTCTCAAGACCCCTAAAATGGAGTAAAGGCAACTCTTCAGCACTCCTGTAGCATACTCAAGTTGAACAAAGCGGGAAAGACTTCTTAAGCTAAAAATCTCAGATTCAAACTGGGAGCAGGGTTTAAGTAAAGTTTTTCATCTTTCCCTAAAACCACATATGGTGTCCTCACCCTGAAGCACACTTTGGGTCTCTAGCTTCAACCTTTGAGCAGCACAATAAAGCCTCTTCCTTTGATACAAATACAGAAGAAAGTGCTCCTCCCACCATCCTGAGGTACGCAAGATCTGCTTTGCGTCTGTGCTCTCAGGACAAACTGCACTAAAACGCTATGTGTGCACATGCCAAAGTCCTTTATTTTGATAATATAATCTATTAGCCAAGTTTATTTTCTCAAAGCTAAAATACCAGCGTGCAGTTCTGGCAACCTGGTCAGCCACAGAAAGTTTTGTCATTGCTTCCACACCAGGCCAGCAGAGGTAGAAACACAGTATCTTCATCCAGAACTGCAGTTGCATTTGCATTGCTGGAAGGACATCCCACCAACACAGTAACCCCACATACATTATAATATATGCTAAAAAACATCCACAGTGGGAAATGCATGTCATGTTAAAGCTCTAAAATAAACCAATGATCTAACTGTTTAAATATGTGATCCTATCTTTCAGGGATATTTTCTTTGGACCAAAGATATCTTTTGTGATCCCCTGCAACAGTCAGTGATTCAAGTCTGCAAGTGAAGATAACAGACATCATTCTATGATCATGTAATAATGTTTCCAAGGGGAAAAACAAAACTACCACCAACAGAAAAAATGTCCTTTCTAACCACAAGTGACTGCCTCATTTTACATTGTAGAATTTCCTTTCTATACCTTTATGGAGTATCAAATACATATGTTTTCTTTTCAAAACTGGTGGCTAGCTTGATTTCCATAAAGCTATTTCCATGGTTTAACAGACTGTACAAGCTCTTAATGGATCCTAATATGCATCCCCCAGGAAAAAGGATAATTCTTCTTAGCACAATATCCTTAACTAGTCTGGACAAAGAAACTTCAAGCCTAAACGTTCATGTTGTTAGGAACATGACTCTCATAGCAACTTCTGGCATTACTGCTATCACATTTTTAATGCTGTTTTAAGCTGAAGCCATTCAGTCATTGGCATTTTTGCAGACAGGCTCCCACGTTCTATTTAGCCGTCTTAAAATACATGCACATACAAAAATAATGTATTTCCCATGTTTAGAGTATTTCACTGGAATAAAAAAAAAGTAAAAACCAACACTAATAGTACTAAAGCATACTTAGGTTTTATAATTATGTCTAACTGGTCACCTGCCTTGACTATGCATTCTGTAAACCCTTAAACTGCTTAATTTTAGCACTGAACATTTTAAATATCAGAACAGCCAATTTTTATATCAAGCTTTGTTTTATAATACAGTACCCCAAAATTAAGTTAAAATGCTGGCTTTTTATTTTTAGGCTAGGCCTGTAAGGAAATAGCTACAGAAGAGAAAACACAAAGATAATAATCTCAATATTTAAGAGGCCTTGTGATCTAGGAAATAGATACAAAGAGACATATTTCTGACCATTTTTCTTTTATGCTGCAATCTGTATTGGCAGGTGTTGAGAGGTGACCACACAATTCTAAGCAGAGTCACCTGAACAAGCCAGGCTCACAGGCAGCAAGCCTGACTCGTTGCCTTGCACATATAAACTCTTTAGCTGTCAAGTCAGTCATATGGAAAGTATGCAGCATTGAAGGAACTGTGCAGTCTTCCCTACCCAGAAAGTGCACTGTTCACCTAACAATCTTACACATTAGCCCAAACTGCTACCACCAGTTTACCAGGCTTACCTAATGTGTCAGTATGAAATAGAATCATGGCTGGATAGTAAACAAGGGCTGGATACTGGGTGAGGGGGTGACTATACACAGCTAATAATAAATGTTTCAAGTAAATCTGCACGTACTATTTTTGCCCTACTGACTGTTAAACAGTTTTTGTCACGAGGCTTTTTAAGCCTCATTTGTGTGACTATTCAAGCAGAGTCATTTGGGCTTCCTATCAAATAATCAATTGATAGTAAAATAAACCCCATAAATCTGGCAACCCAGTGAAAATACCCAAAGTCAGTGCTCTGCTAAAAAAGCTTACGGTATATGCTCTTGTGCAAAGTCCTCTACAATCTTCTAGGGTACATAACTTCTGTTGTTTGTGCCATCTAGTTCCTACAAGAATCACGTTGCATGTGCCCGGCATTCACAGCTTTGCAAAGCAGCAGAAGCAAAAAGTTTAAGGCAGATACAATGCTGGGTACTAAAGTCAGTGGCTTTCAGTTAGACCTTTCTTCTACAACTCCTGGAAAATATACAATGCACATGCAGCAAGACAGGGTCACTTAAGCTACTGCTTTAAGACTGACTTTTCACAGAAACTCGCTTTGTTTCTCCCCCTCTCTCCTTCCCTCACCCAGCTTCTTCTACAGGTCCTGCCAGGCCTAGGTGACAACATTCAACCCTGCCATGCACTCAGAGAAATTCTTTATCCTTCAGATTCCCTATCCATGACTAGGTTCCCTGGCTTTTTATGCAACTTGCACTGTGAAGGTAAGAAGCTGAATGTGTGCAAATAATATTTAGCAAACAAATTTACAGTCCCTGTAGTGAAATGGGCATGAAAATGTATCTTCAAAGGAGCACCAATCATAGCTGTCACTAGCTAGATATCATTGCCTTGAACTTAGGCCAGCACTGCAGAACTGTATTGTGGAAATAGATAAAGCACTACAAGTGAAAGAAATCATACCACTGAAAGATACTGGGAAGGCAGCCAGTTTGAGGTTAGGGTTTATCATCATTCAGTTCTACGCAAGCATTACAGGTCAAAAACAGCAAAGTGAAGCATCTTAGTTGTAGTGATGCCAGCAGAGTAGTAATTTTCAAAAAACCTCAAAAGATTAACATCAAGCAGATTGGATCATGGACACATTGCTTTCTCATTTTTCCCAAATTAAGAAAAAGCTTATAAACATCTGATAAGGTTAGGAGTTGCAATGAATGCAAACTCAACAAGCTGAAGCTATGTCCTCCTCAGCTTTCAGATGAAAACTATTTTCCCTCAGCTTTCTCTTCATCTTACGTGCACAGCTTTAAGCAGAAAGAAATCATACTCCATGCACCACACATTTAGACTGGCACAATAGGTGACAGTACAAGAAGTCATTCTTAATACCATCTTCAACATCAGAATTTTCGAAGACAATCAATTAAAAGCCTAAGTATTTCTGGATATTATTCTTGTATGTTACCATAAGGCTTGGGTTTATTGAGAGGGGGTCATTCCTTTTAAACAGGCCTGAGCTAACACATGACATGAAAAAGAAACTGTGTGCCTGTTAGAAGAGACTGTACTGACCCCACACAGACTCGACTCTCATACTCCAATTAAGTTCTTAGCAGCAGTCCATGCAGAGAAATGGAGAAGTCAGCAGGTAAAGGATTTCTTACCGAGTCGAAGGATTTCTCAGCACAGTGAGCCGCAGCAGTCTCTTCATCTGTACTTACAGCTTTGAAATTCGAGAGCTGCATTTTTTTCCATTTTAATATGGTAGCAGGAAGGCCACAGTGCTTGGAAGCACGTATCTCAGCAATGACAAAATGAATAAACAAATCAGAAAATCCTCCATCAATTCTTGTTTCCAAAGGGGAAGAAAAAAAAAGTGTTATTCAGCTATTTCTGCCCAGCTAAGAACAGAACTGACACTTAAAGCTTTTTACCTTAGGAAAAAGAACCTACTGTCAAGTCTGCTACAGCTTTTCTTTTAAAGGCATTGCATTGTGAGCACTTGAGGTACATTTATAAATATACCCTTGGCACATTTTAGTTGAAAAATATTTTAATATTATTACATAGTTCATCAAAGCTTAACCGCTAGATACAAGTATCATAGAATCATAGAATATACTGAGTTGAATGGGACCTGTCAGGATCATCGGGTCCAACTCATTAAAATTACAGACACACCCGTTTGAGCAACAGTATCAGTGATATTTATTTAAAATACTTTTGCTGAGGAAATTTGTTTCATAAGAGATGGTTTTCAAACAAATCAGCAAGGTTATGAAAAATAAAACAGACAAACTCTTTCAGGAGAAAAAGTTACATAGAAAGCTTTTGCATATCAACAAAACCTCAGTCTTTTGATTTGCAGCCTGAGTCTCAGTCCCAACCTTTTCTGCCTAATGAACCCCACTATCCATCTTTAGATCTGGTTTGTTCTTGTCATTCTTCACTGAGTAGATGAAGTATGTTAAGGTGTCCTTTTCATTCACTGGAATTGTCCTAAAATGGCAGCCAATTATCTATAAAGGAAGAATGCAAGGTAAATTTAATAATCACTCTTACATGCAAAAACTGAAGATTCAAATTTAAATCTGCTACATTAAAATTGAAAAGACTGATTAAGAAGCTTACAAAAAAAGGAAATGTTGCCTCTTTTTGGAAGTCTTTAGTAGTCATGGAAAAGGTAAAGAGGAACCATTTTACTGATAACTGGTGTTGAGAGGTCACCATTTAGCTCACCAAGGTGAGCTAAATATAGCAGCTTATACCCCTAATTTACAAAGTAAAAAGTCCAGAAATTTTTCAGGGCAAAAACCCTCAAAGCTATCAAAACAACCATGGGACTATAATTTCATCTGTTCAGTTAAAGCTTAAATATAACAGGTAACGACTACAGAATATCAACAGTGACAGCACAGTAATGAGAGGCTGCTGTTCTCCCCTCAGCTTGGGAAGTGGTGTGTGTCTCCATCAAATCACACACAGAAACATCTAACACAACACAAGAATATCAGAGAACTATAATTGAACATTCAGCTCTTCAAAACAGAGCTATCTATGAACATTCACCATGCTGTAACCATTAAAATAAGACAATCTGTAAGCAGTTCTTGAATCACTTGTCATTTCAGCAGTCTTTCCCTTCATCAAAATGAACACCAGCTTTAAAAGAAAGTTGCAAAATATTGTAACTGGCTGAGTCTATTCCTTGGCTTTTTCCCAGACTGGTAGATTAAAATTATGAAGTGAAAAACATGGGACTGCTCATTTAAGTGCCACAGGACAGAAGAACAAATGTTTAGCCTAACTAAAAAGGAAGCTTTCTAAACTCTACCCTCAAAAGCATTCACACAGAAACAGTATGACAAAGTCATTTGAAGTGGACTTTGAGTAACAGCCAGAGCAGTGTCTCTGGTGTGTTAGAACAGATTACAAGGAATCAAATGCACTGTATATGAAGGAAGCTCTGTGGCTATGGCTCTCAAATACCTGCAGGTCAGTCAAATCAAGCATGTGGCAGAAGCAGCTTTACCCATGCTCACCATGCAGCTCAGGAATAACCTAGTTCAAGTATCATGTGCGATGCACCTAAACCAGACCCTCAGAAACACCAGTTTTGCAGAACAAAAACTGCTTGTGCTTCTTCAAATCACAGCCCTGCTAATTCAAGAGCTAACCTATATGTAAGAAAATGAAGGACTGATTTTGCATTTTTACACTTAGTGGCAGCAGGACTATTTTTTTACAGTTCTGCTTCGAGATCACCCACACCTTTAAGAGCCGTGCTTTTAATCCACATAGATTAAGGGAGAGATGAAAAAAGTGTCTGCACTTAAACACAGCTGAATGTATCACTGCACAAAAGTGAAAAATCAGTAGCTACGCCTTCCTGTTAAGATCACCAGCTCTTCCACTTACCAATATGCTGTGACTGCACCTTTGCAACACAAAGGAATTCCTTTAAAATTGCACTCATGTGAAGCAAAGATGCTAACACACAGTTGTACTGGCATGCAGCATCAGCACTTTTTGAAACAGTAATAAGAAAAACCCTCATTCCATAAAAGTCCAGTTTTCTGACAGCGAATTCCAAGGGTTTTAACAGAATTAATTATCAACAGAATAATGTTTTTTCAGGTTTCTGTACTTTACATATACAGAAACCTGTGGTTGCAGTAACTAGCTTTTTAAAGCGAAGTCTGAACCTTACCAGAACTTCACTGACACCTCTGAGTTTCCAGGTTTTTTTTGCAGGACATTTCAGGTGAAGCTGTGATTGATGCACAGAGAGAATAAGCCCATGATTCTATGGTATTCAGGGGCATGCAGATCATCTTACTGTTCCAGCTCAATACTGTGTTTTTAAGCAGAACACTCCTTTTGGGAGTTACGGGTCCCTCCTCTGGAAAAAGCTTTTACTTTTGATCTACTTGGCTCAGGAGCTGTGGCCAATGAAGGAAGTTAGATAAGCAGCTCTCTTTTGTTCTCCTAAAATCCAGATTATATAGGCACTTTATGCAAGGATCACAGTGTATAGAAAACCACATGCCATAGCAAGTTGCATTTTCTATTATGGGAAACACTCATACATACTTCAACAAGCTGTGCTTTGTTAAGTCCCGGTCTGGTCTGTAGCTTGAAGTGTCTTTTGTACCTTCGAAGTGTGTTTACTTGTAACTGATATAAATCAACCTAGAAGAAAAGAGGGGGAGGGGGAAGAAAAAAATCTAATATAACTGAAAAAGATTCAGTCATTAATAGTTCGCCTCGCAAAAACATTTTGGAATTTCACAGATACGTAAGTATAAACAGTCAGCTCAGCAGATGTCATTTTGACAAAAAACAAACTCCACCCTGCACCTTCCAGCAGAAAGGAAAATAGCCCAGCTCAGTTTAAGAGCATTTTGTTGATACCGAGCATGGCTCTCCCTCCCTTTAGCTGTGGACAGTATTCAGAACACATTACTGTACTTTAACCAGTTCTGGGTTTTTTGTTTGCTTCCCAGTTCCAGCACAATAACACAAAGTCCAGTAACAACTTTCATACAACATCTGCAAAGATGATGATTCAAAGGATATTTTGATATCCTATCAAAATCACCCCATACTGTGATTGTGATTTCAGCCATTAAATCTTATGTAGATTACATGCAAGACACAGCACAACTGCACCATGAAAGAGCACATATTAGAATCGGGAGAAAAGGTTAGAGCACAACTTTTCCTGACTTGAGGTGAGAAAACCACTCTCGCTCTCCAAACACATCCCTGATACACAAACAAAAAGCAGGAGCTGTGTGCATGGGCATAAACGTTCAAAACTATTTCTCAGTGAGTCAACAGTTGAGAGAATTACACAAGGTCCTCTCAGGGATACAAATACACAGCCTTAATCCAGTACTCTGTCAGTTTTGAATCCTATGTACTCCCATCAGTCACTTCTCCCAGCAACAGCTTACCATCCCATCCTCCCTGACAACCTAAGAGAGCTTAATCAGATGACTGAGTGGGAGAGCAAGCTCAGAAAGCAGGCTGAATGAGAAATTCTACTAGGTCAGTTGCAATTACAATAGTATTTTCCAAACTCACTGCAATAAAGACTGATGAAGGCATTCACTTTTGCTTTAAATTAATTTAACAGCCTCACTGCAGAATACTTAAAACAGCAGTACTACTGCATACTTGGCAACCTGGCCAGACTTGAGGTGAGGCCACCTTGCATGACAATGGATGGTATCCTTTGGTGTTTCTAAAGTTTACATGGCATTAAACTCCACTTCCCAAGTCACAGTGGGGAACCCAGCCTCCTCGCATCATGCAAAGGAGTAGCAGCAGCTTTTCACCAAGCCCCAGAAGCTACCAGTACTGCAGGAGTTTCTTCCCCTCCTGCAGGAATCACTTCTAACCAGTAAAGACGGCCATGACTGAAATGGACATGGGAGAGCCTTACAAGTCACCAGGAGAATGATACTTTTTTCATTAGCAAACTGGATAATAATTGAAAATAAAGGTGGTCAAGGGCAAGCAGGTATCTAAGGAATCCAGTAATTACATGGAATGAACATACTGCCCTTGACCAAAGAGCCAGCTGACACTCCTCAAAAACAGTTCCCAGTTTTCTTTTTTTGTAGTAATACTGTTAAGAAAAAAAGCTTGTTTTCTTGTTCTGGAGATATCCATCAGCTGTGACATGTTTTATAACACTGGCATAAGAAAACAAAACAGGTTTTCAGGAGAGCTGCAATTACAGTGTCAGAGAGCTACCTGAAGTCACACACAGCAGTAGCTTTAGACACAACTTCCCAAGAACCAATTCCAGATATTTAACAGACCGACAACACTACCCACTATCAAACTACTTTCAATCTCCTAAAATCCTCTTAGCCAGAGCCTTCAGACTGGAGCCCCATGCCTAAAGGCACAGACTCCCATGCAAAGTTCTCTCACTCATGTTGCTGTTATCTGCAGATGCTGACCATAAGGATGCCATTAAATTAACACTTAGAGAGCAGTTCCTGAAGAAGGTTTTAACAATCCCTCTCAGAAGGGACCACGTAGGCATGACAGCCTCTGCTCAAAATTAACACACTGAGGAGCACCTGCCAAGCAACACTGTAGCAGAAATAACCCAGAGCTCGTGCAAGAAAAAGAGAGCCTTATGTTCAAGACCAACCCATTACACTACGAAAAAAGTTGAATGCTTTAGTTTCCTTATTTTAATGGGTGAGATTTCATTGTTGTGCAGTGGAGAAAACAGGTTGAAAAGGCACCATATTTCTCTACTCCATTCCTTCATAGCATAGCTCCCCAAAAGGCTCCTCCCCCACAGCAGGCAGAAACAAAGCTACCATCATTAAACTTTCAGGGTTTAACATGACTAAGGCAATGGAGTAATTGCCAAGAGCCATCTGCAATGCATTTAACACAAAAGTTGGGAGGGATGGGACAGAGAAGCATTTATATCCCAAGCACTACATGCAATTCCCTTCAGGTTGTCAGCTCCTGCAAAAGATAAGAGTTCGATGGTATGTGGCAAAGCACTAAGGAAGAGAAAGCTGAAAACAGCAGATTTCTGAGACAACCACCAGACACTTAAAACCAGAGAGTCTTGTTCATTCTACTCTCCACCATTTAATCAGGAAACATCCCACAAAATTCAGTTAAATTCTGTTATATTAAGAACAGTGAGAATCAAGAATGTTCCCTTTCGCACATGTAAGGAAAGCTGTAAAAGTGGGAGAGTGGTATTGGTGCAGAGTCGGTGTCATTAAGAAGCTTAACACAACTCCAAAAAAAAACCAAATCACAATCATTTAGCTACCTCCGGAGTGTCGATGTCTTGCACTGGTGAGTCACCATCATCATCGCTGCCTTTCCTCTTTCTTCTGTTTCTCACGCTCTGAATTAAATTTTTGTGGAAGTCACAAATGTACAGATGTCTTGCCTAGAAGAACAAAACGGTGTCTTTCAATCAAATCCATGTAGTGCATCTCCTCTCCCAGACTAAAGCGCATAGACACAGTACACGTACACAAGCGCATGTACATAGACAACCCTTCAGCAACCACAGCCACATGAACTGAGTTGAGGAAGCTTTCCTACTGATTTCTTCTGAATGGAGAGCGTGCCGCGCTGCAGATCGCTGCCACCGGCTGGGCCCCGAGCTCGCAGAAATGCTGCAATCGGCCGAGGCAGTGCCAGGCTGCGGAGCCAGGCGAGCGCAGCTCTCCCTCCCTCCCTCCCTCCCTCCCTCCGGCCGCGCATCGCACCGCGGGGGCCGGGCAGCACGCAAACAAAAAACAAGCTTTCAGTTGTTCTCTGCAGGGCTACGAGACGGCTCTCGTTTCCCCAGCTATATCCTCCCCTCCTTGTTTTACTTCCGCTACCCGGCGTGGCCACGCAACATACTTATTTTTACTTTCTTTCTTTTGTACAAGTTTCCCTTTCGTAGGGATCTGCACGCTCTGGTTAGTCTCGGCGCGTACCAGCCCGGAAGCCCCAGGTCCGCGTGCTTTAAGGGCAAGGAGAGCCCGAAGCAGCGCTAGGGACCGGCCTGCAGAGCCGGGCCGGGTTCCCTCGGGGCGCACGCAGCCCCGACCCGGACGCGGGGCGCTCCCGCCGGCAGCCCCACGCTGCAGCCCGCCCTGCCCTCCCGCGGCACTGAGAGAGGGCGGGCGCTCTCCCAGCTCCCGGGCATCCCACCCCGCTGGCAGGCAGCCGCCCCCCGCGGTCCGCCCGCCCTGCCGAGCCGCGTTGCGCGGGGCCCGATGGCTGCCGAGCGGAAGATAAAGCGGCACGGGAGACGTGCGGCGCTGCAACACGAGGCGGGGCAGCGAGCGTGGCCCTCGCCAGCAATACAGACAAACTAGCGCGCCGGGAGCCATGCAGACTCCGCTCCGCTCTGGCGAGCAGCGGCGCTCCCCGGCCACGCTAACCCGGCTCCGGCTACAGGGGGGCACACGCGGCCGATGCCCCGGCTCTTGGGACCACAGGGGACCCCAGGAGCAGGCAGGACAGGCGGGCGCTGCCCCCGGCCCGGAGGGAGAGGACTTCCAGGCAGTGCTCCTGGCGCGCCAGCCAAACTCGGCCGTGCTACGAACATTTCCCCGCCGCCAAACNTGCCCCGCGCTGGGTCACCTCCTCGGGGGCGAAGCCGTTCATGCCCGGCGCCACCGCCGCGGCCGGCGGGATCCCGCCCCGCACCAAACTTCCCCGGCGAGGCGCCGCGGCCCGGCGGGGCGCTCCGCCGCTCCCTGCCTGCCTCCCTTCAGCGGCGGTACCGGGGCGCAAGTCCGCCCACAAGTGCGGTCAGCCCACACGCTGCGGAAAGGACTCTCCCCGCCAGCAGCCGCCGGCCGAGCCCCGCGACTACCGGAGCGGCGGCGGTGGAACCCNGCTCTGGCGAGCAGCGGCGCTCCCCGGCCACGCTAACCCGGCTCCGGCTACAGGGGGGCACACGCGGCCGATGCCCCGGCTCTTGGGACCACAGGGGACCCCAGGAGCAGGCAGGACAGGCGGGCGCTGCCCCCGGCCCGGAGGGAGAGGACTTCCAGGCAGTGCTCCTGGCGCGCCAGCCAAACTCGGCCGTGCTACGAACATTTCCCCGCCGCCAAACACCCCTCCTCCCCCACTAAACTTGACTAAAAGTCCCCCAACCAACTAAGCCACAGATGTAGCGACCCACGGGCCGCTTTTGTCCGCCCGTCCCACCGGCTGCCCTGGCGCGTCCTCCCCTCGCGGACTTACGCTCTTGTCCAGCTCGATCTTCACCTTCTTCTGCGAAATGCTCTTCTGGATCCGCTTACTGAAGCTGGCGTTGCCGGCGGCGCGGCCGCACCGCTCGCCCTCTTCCCGCAGGCAGCACAGCTGCCCGGCCNGGCGGCGGTGGAACCCCGCGGGCCACCCCACTTCCTCCTTCCCCCCCTGTCATGTGGAGACTCTTCAGCTGTTTCCTATGTAACAACAGCAACCTGCCGCCCCGCCCCGCCCGCCGCGCATGCCGGCTGCCGCGCGCGGCCCCACGGGAAGCGCAGTTCCTGTCCCGGCCGGCGCGGCCGCGGCATTGGCGGGGTGCGGGATGCACTACGGGAGCCGATTCTTTTTCCGCCCCGCGCTCCGCTCCCTTTTCCTCCTCTGGAGGCCGAGCCCGCTGCGCGGGACCGGCAGCAGCGGCTCAGCCCACCTTTAAAAAGCCCTGTGCATCAGCTTCTCTTCCCCCCCCGCCCGTGCCTCCCCGGCGGTACGGCCGTGGGATGTGAAAGGGCGGCCCTGGAGGGTGTCGCGGGTCGGAGCTGCCGCTGGCACGGCCGAGCGCGTACCCGCGCTCCCAGCGACACGGGGCCGGCTGCCTCCGCCGCCTCCTCCCGGCCCTCGGCAGGAGGAGGCGGTACTGCAGCAGCTCCCCCCGTTCACTTGTTCTCGCTCGAGTGTTTTAGCCCAAGCCGGCAGTGCTCGGGCTGCACGTTCCGGATCGTCTCTCTCTTGCCTTCCGTCTTGGCCTCTTCCCTCCCTGCCTCGCTGCCTCCTTTCTTTTCCGCTTACTGTCGGCCATGGCCGGGCAGCGGCTCCCGCCGGCCGGAGAGGGCGGGCAGGCTCTGTCCGGGTGCTTCTGCCCCTCCGCCGGCAGGAGGGAGCTCCCCGGGAGCCGCAGCGCAGCCGCCGGCTGTGTCTCTCTCGGCAGAAAACAAACGAAGCTCAGTCCTTTGTTAGAGCTGCTTTTACAACACACGTAGCCAGGGCTGCGTCCTGCGTTCCTGTGGCAAAGCCCTCTGAAGACAAAGGCAACTTAGAGTGCGAGTTTCCAGTTTTGTCATTTAAAAGGACTTTTTGTTAGTAAAGGTGACTGTAACAACAGAAAAGACTGAGAATGCAGACTTATTTTCGCTAATGATGAACCAAGACCTTGCTGTGCACACGACTAGGTAAAATAGACAATCTGAAGATACTTGACAAAAGCAGGTATTTTTAGTTCTGAGGCTTTACAAAGCTACATAAGAGATGCGTTGGCATTAAATCATTTAACAATTCAGCTGTTGACAGCAGAGTGGCAAAAGCAGCAAGCTCTGATCTACTGTCCTTTCAACACATTCAAAGGACGCGCAAGGAAGGGGGAGAGGTTTTGCTTTCCCTTTGAACTACCGCAAATATTCCTTTAAATCTCGGAAACGGCATCTGAGCTGAGCGTACTCAAAGCGCAATGATTTAATCGCTGAAATATTTGACCGTAGCGCTTGCTGTGCGTTTCCAGCTTGAAGAAGGAGTAGCGGGGAGGCCGGTGAATAATTCAAGGAGACACAGATCCTGCGTAAGCCAAAGTTCTGCGTGAGCCGCGAACACGATTATAGAGCAGTTTCAGTTTGTGCTGCAGATGGCTCCTTAATCTGATTGCGTAACGTGGTATTAGAGAATAAGGGTAGGTCCCGCTGTCGCAGCTGAATGAAGGACACAGTAATTGAAGCTAAACTGAGCAAAAAGTCACAACAGTTATCCACAATCTCGAATCACCTTTTAGTGAGGGGGAAATAGGAGAGTTTGAAAAAATACTGAATTCCGCTTTGTTATCAGCCAAGCTGAAGACTGTGTACTGCCTAGATTTAATTCCATGCTCTGCTGCTGTGCAATCTCAGGCAGCAAAGGTTTAACTCACTTTTTGAGTTTCTTGTGATTTCAAACTTTAAAAAAATGTAATCACGTTAAGATAAAAAATAACAAAAACCCTAATAACAATCATAGCACACCTTAAAATTTAAGGATGTAGAAAACATAAGCTGGGAAAAGTGGGACAAGGGTGAGTTCCAGGAATTCTTCAGAGGAAATCTGGGTCATGAATAGCAATTTCTAAACTCTCAGACTATGTCTTTTCAGGTCCCTTTGGCTTTTTTTTTTCGGATGGATTTGATGTTACTGTGAGCATAAAATACGCCAGTTGGGGTCTGGCGGCTGTGGTTTTGTTTGATGGAAAGATCACTTGTGCATTTTAAATGTTTCTGATCCTCTTTGTACAATTTGGGAGCAGTTAAAAGCCTGATTATGTTACCCAGCCGTGCTTGCCAAGATGCTAATTTATAAGTGTAATTTCAAGTAAAGTAGTATCATAGTTTCATGATTAGATCACAGTAAGAGTCATGGGACTTGGAAAGATGGTTCTGCTTCTGCTGTAAACTGCTCATTTTCACACCTGTGCCCAGTGCTTTTTTGTGGCCATAAAAAACATTTCTGTGGCCGCACAGCGAACATTGGGTTAAAACTAGACTAGCAACAAGAAAAATAATTTAAATTTAATCCTGATCTGCTTTACTGCTCAGCTGCAGGATGCCTCAGCACACAGGACGGTGCAGTAGAAGGGCAGGACTGTGTGACTGGCACAGGGGGATGACCACCTCATTTGGTATGAATGCTTGCTTACAGTAACAAAGAAACCATGTCGCTTTTAATGTTGCATCATATGTGGGATGAAAAATACAAAGAGCTGCAGCTAGTTGGGCTTATCAGACAGTATGAAGCTTACTACAAAAAGGATTTGCTAACTTTCATGAAGCTTGGGCCCCATAAAATATAAAGAAAAATTGTTGTGGAGTATGTTGTCTAAAATGAAGATTTTTGTAACATAAGCTCTAGTAGTAGCTAGCGTAAGTGTTCAGCTAAAAATAAACCATGTATGTGGAGATGTTTTAAATAAACATAAAAACATGCAGCATTGCAACCATATACTGATTAAACTGCAAAAATTAAATTAGTTCAAAGGAAACAGCAGTTCTAAACCAGCTACCCTGTACATTACATGTCACTAGTACTCACAGCGGAACTGAGTAGTACAGAAGGCAGCAGTAATCCATATCCCCTGTGGGTGCCAAGAACACAGCATGCATGACTTGTACGTGGCATGCAGAAAGAGCAGGAGCTGCAGCATCCCAAAAAGTCTGCCTGAATTCACAGCTCCCAGGCTCTGAAGTCAACGGGACTCAGTGGCCCCTCCTGGCACCGAGGCAGGCCAGGCACAGGTGGGAGCCCAGCAGCTTGTGCTTCTCTGAGATGCCATATGTCCCACCTCCTGTTAGCTTTTGATTGATGTGTTTTGTAATTTGAGAGAGAAGAATGATAATCAGATGCAGCACCTTGGATACATTGCAAGCACATTGCCGACGCATTACTAGTAAGCAGCCCCGGAAGAGAAATGTGGCTTGCAACTTTGTATGCATTTCCATGGAATAAAGTTCCACTGGGGAGGACTATTCCCTTCCCCAGCAGTTACCATTCCCTTGAAGTCCAAGTGTACTTCAGTGCGCTTGTGTGCAGCACCTGAAATTATACTGTTTGCAAAAGGAATAATAAGGAAAACTATTAGCATACATTTTTTCTCAGCAAATACACATTTTCTTTGTTACCTATTGTATCTATTTCAGTGAAAAATAGATTCCTTTAAAACACTTGAAAAATTCTGCAAATTCCGCTACACACCCCGGTGGTTTTAACAAAAAACAACCTACTCGATAGGCATTCATGGTCTCTGATAAAGAACAGTGACCAAATCTCTCCTTCCTTACCAGAAAGAAGTGCTATTCTTTTTATTTTTCCCTTTTTTTTTTCTGTTTGGTTTTTTTTTTTTAGTATCTAATTTTCCTTTCCTACTCTAGCACCACCTAACCTGCTACTGTCTGTTGCTCTGCTTCCATTTTATTGTCCAAATTTGTTAAAGCATAGAGCCCAAAGCACAGAAATATTGGAACTTGCCTGCAGACTGTATTTTTTTTTTTACTTCTTTACATGTTTTAGGCTAGGATAGGTAAAATATAATTTCAGATAATTAATTGTATAACAAAACAATCTGTATTAGTACACATATTGTATATGATTAAAGAAATGCAGTTATAGAAGAAAAAATAATAACTTTAATCAGAATTATTTTCAGGTCTGAACCCAGCTGAAGCTAGTCTTTCTTTTTTAAGCATTCAGCCTTGTACAAAGAAAAGTCAAGATGTATGAAAAGTTTATATAACACAGGCTTTTATTAAAAGGTTTCAAGCAGTAAAGAAGGTCCAAAAGTACACATTTTATTTTGAGAATAATTTAGGGTTTACAGGATTAAAACTGATAAACCCATGTACTGTTAAAATGTTGTTATACAGTCCTCTTAATGGTTTGTGCCAATTCACTTTCATGATAAGCCATTAGTTATCAGGGGCATCAAAGGATCTCCTGGGAGAAGACTTCGTTCTTATGTGCAAAAATACATAAAGTTTTACGTTCTTTGTTAAATGTACTTGACAAATTGTTTGTTGTTGGACTTAAAAAATGAAGATGAGTTAGGAGAGCTCAAACAGAATAACTGCACAGAAGCAAAGAAGCCAATTTCTAGCTTTGCCTTAGGTACCCCTCAGTTTCAACAGCCCTTCTCCTCCTCAGAAGCTCCCACTCAACCAAAGTGCACCTCCATCTGTTTGTTTCACAGTCACTGATCACTTGTTCATCCAGGTTACTTTGATTAACATTTTGTTTCACATTATATGAGATCACACAGTTAGAAAGAGACCCCACTAAATCATCATTCATTCTCTTCTGAAATGTAATGCAGCTATCTGGAACATATTGTAGAAAAGTATCACCCCCAGAGGTTTTGTGTTATGCAATAAAAATTTAACTACTAGTAATAGACCAATGTAGTATATTGCTTAAGAATTATTCTTCAATCCCTTGAAATTAAATAAAAAACTTGCTCAGATTGTTTTTCCCATGTAAGAAAAACTGTCATATTTTTTCAGTAAATTTTGCTGGTCTCTAATGCACTCTTGATACCATAAAAAGCACTGTATATGCTCTGTGCTACAGCCTTTCTCATTATAGAAATTCAGATTTGACAATGTCTTTAACCACTTGCTTCTTGCTTTGTTTAACAGATACTACACCATCTTCATTGTTTTGTCAGATCCTGGAAACTACAGGGCTCTGTTACACCATCATGTCTTCTTCTGATAGGGATTTATTTTACAGAAAGGAGAATAGGAAACTTCTGTAGCCCTGAAGCCTCTTTGAGTGCCCCTGTCTTTGCAGTACAGTTATAACCCTCTCTAGGTCTGACTTAGCTCTTGTTGAAGTCAACAGCAAGTTTTAAGTGCTCCTTGGGAGCAGGTGAACACTTCCTCCACTGAACCATCAGTTAGATACTTGGATTCCCTTAGTGAAAACAAAATACTCTGACACTAATGCAGACATTTTTATAAAAATAAAATCAATAAAATTACATGTGCATTTGGAGTTTAAATGCTTTCCTGACCTCCTGCAGAGCTCCTTCTCGGTAAAAGACATAGATAGGCTTATACTCCAACAAACTCAAGTATAACTATAGTTCAGAACTGCAGTTGGTTTTTGCTGATATTACTTGACAATAAACCCTTATCCCATAATACCCTAAGTATTATGGGAAGAGGATCAGCTAAAATGTTTTGCAAAGTTTGTCACAGAAAACGGCCACCAGGCAGAATGTTTGAATAGTACCTACTGCTATTATTCACATTCAATACTCAGCAGCTGATCAAAAGCATTGCTTCTTTATTAGATATTGCTCTTCATCTTTAATACTCTCAAATTCTTCACTTGAAAGATTAATATTAGAGTCTCACTCTGATAAGGTATGATATCATATCAGTATGGTTTTATACTGATAAAACTTCTAGTCTTTACAGTTGCAAAGGTGTATCTGAATCTGCAAGGACATACTGCAAACCACAGAATACAAAAAGAGATCCTCACCCTCAAGTCTCAACATTTTAAACAAATATGGGGTTAGAAATTGGTCTTTCAGTTTTTTTCTTTATCCAAGTATTTGGTTGTTAATATTTATTAACTTTATAAACACCACAAATGAGACCCAACTTTGCTATTATAGCTATTCACTGGCACAAAAAAAAAAAAAAAAATCCTTACCTCTCTCCAGAAGTGACTGCAGGAGCAGGATTTTACATCATCTTGTAAATTATGTCAGAATTAGGAAAATAATAATACAGATATTTTACCTCTTAACTTTCAGCTCTTCGTTGTGTGATTATCTGTGTTTCTAATTACATAATGAAAATCTGTTCAAAAATTAATCATATATTTACAAAGTAAACTTTTAGCTACTAGAAAATGAGAATGAGAGGTCTCTGCTTTTAGTATCTGTACATATGAAAATAATTTAACATCATATAAATACTAATTATTAGTATAAAGTATAGCAACATAAAAATTGCACATGATCAAGCCTGGGAACTGGAGTGTATTCACCAAGGTGGTTTCTCTCTTAAAGGCTTACATTGAAGATGAGAGTTTACAGATAGAGAAGCTTTTGTTTTTCAACTTTTAAAAACTGGAAAAGTCATGTTTTGGGCTGCTATTTAGCTTCTCCTTAGCTCTGAATTAAGCAAACCTATCTTTGACAGGGAACAACTTGAAATTTCTGTGTTTAATTCTTCAAATGCAGAACTGTGCCGCTCCCTGATTCTTTTTCCTTTGCAGTAGGTGCTTACCCCTGCCAGTACTTTGAGAGAGCTTCTACTTAACTTCACACACGGTCACACTAAATGATGAGGATTAACCACTGGCCCACAGGTTTATTATCAAAATTCAAGATTATTTTTTTTCCACAAGAATTGGGACTCTGGAATGGAAGCATTAGCATTTGACTAGTATTATAGGCAGACATATTTTCTAATAGCATAATAGCTGTGAAAAAACCTCCCCTGTTACTGTAAAGTACTTTAGAAGTATAGAGTATGAAATAGGGTGCTGTAAAGAAACTATACATTTATATCAGCAGTTGCTGGAAAATCCCCTGGGATCCATGACTAAAAATGAGAGTGATGATTCAATCTACAATTTCAAAACTTCACAAGCATTTTCTTTCTAGTCTCAGATTACTATGTATCCTGTGGTCATTTCTATGATACATAGCACAGCACTAGCTACCAGAAGTAACAGAATAAATTGTTCTCCCACTTCTACCTTAACAACAGCATGGGATGCACACCACACGACCAACACTTTAGACCCATTTAAGTTTAATGAGACCCATTGAAATTAATTTAAGCTTTTCCACTGCCTGGATGCAAGACAAAGACCAGTGTGTTGATGAATATCACAGCGCTTAGGAGGGACCTGGTTGTTACCAGCCAAACCTGCTTATCTCTGCTGGCTCCTTCCTCTTGCAGCCCATGACACACAGCCTTACCAATTCCCACTACTCTTTCTCTTTCCCAGGAGACCTTAGAGCTGCAGTGGCAGCTTCTACTGTTAGGTTCAGCCTCATTTTAAGTTTCTAGCCCTAATAACTGCAGAAGGAAACAGTCCCTCAGACTGGACAAAGGTTCGGACAAAGCATTCTGGTTTGCTCAGTAGGAATGTGTCAGTATTCATATTGATTCATATTGATAGGCTGACAGGTACTTCATTCTGGCAGGAGAAGCACCAGCAGCTGGAGTCACACATGACTGTTCAGAAGCTGGACTGTGACTACAGCCTCTTTGGATCTGCTCACTGGATGTCACACCTCCAGAGGCAGTCCAACCCTTTGTCTTACTGCTTAGAAGGAGAAAAAAAAGTCCTCTAACTACTCTCAAATTCCCAAATGACAAAACAATTTTATTGGCAATTAAGTTTCTTAAGACTAAGTTGTGTGTATGTTTCAGGCAAAGTACCAATGTTTACTGACACTAGAAGAGTTTGGGGGTGGGGAGAGAATAATAGAAACTTTTTTTACCCATTTAAACCATATTCTTACTGTAAATTAGGGCTATCAACATTTTAAAGTCCCTCTAAGCTGCCTGTGAAACTATCCAATAGATAAAGACAAATGTTGCTTTCTTCTCATACCTATAAAAAGGGATTAGCAGTATAGCAAAACAAAGACATTTTTAAAATATATTGAGGGGAAAATATGAGTATTACTTTAAATGTAAACAAGAAAGTGAGTGAAAGAGAGGTGAACAGAAAAGCAAAAAGATAAAAAATAAAGTTAAAAGTTTGTAAACCCAATGCAAAAAAAGTTACTGTCTAATTAAGACTGAAAAAGTTCAGGTAACAATTATTGTGATCAGGAATTGCTATTGTTCCTAATATTATCTGTGTTGGTACAAGAATACATTTGCTGTATTTATTTCTTATCACATGACAACTGCAGTTTCAGCCTTTGCTCTGCAGCTGTCCCAGATAGTGTCTCATGCAAGCTGCCTTTGTTTTAGGTATTGGGTACACAGCACAAAGTCAAAATAAGCTCCTGAGCTTTCAGACTAACCCAGCCCGGTGTAACTAACACAGCCACGTTTGCCTACGAGCTGCTTAACTGGTTATGCAGGCTTTACAATAGCCCACATAATAAAACTCTAATGTTTAAAGGGTAAATATATTTCATTTTTACAGCATCCATATTACTCACATTACATACATTACAGCACCCGAAAAAATGGGGAACGTTCTAATACATTATCTTAAATGAAATTCTTTAAGCTATTGACAGAAATATCAGTTTTGTAAACTTTTGGGCAGCAGCAGTTATATGTGTTTTTATCAAAATACAAAGAAAATTACTGCTTATCACTGAAACACTACAACAAACTAAGTTTTGTATTGAATTTAGGTAAGCAGTAGATAAAGTAGTTTTGTTTTTGCTTTTCATCCTACAGCTCCCACCATATATGAAGTGAGAGATGCTCACATAAAATAGGCCAAAAACATTGTTGCTGTCTGTAGACTTTGTAATTCACATTTCAAAGCAGTGACCTACTTAAATGTTTTTTGTGTCTTGAATTTTAAACTTTTTTTCTGCAACAAAAACCCTGCTGATTAAAGCTAAATTTGCTTTCTTTCAACATCTTTCATTCCTATTAGCAAAGTTAGGTTAGACTAAAACCAAGAGCAGTTGTAGCTCACTTTCATTATTTATCTACTGACTTTTCAGGTCCAGAAGAAGAAATTGCTTATCAATCAAGAGTGATAACTTTCTAATGCAGAATTTTACTGCCATTAGGCTACATTAAGGCATATTCCATTCAGGAATTTGGCTAGTAGGAGATTTTCTGGAAAGTGACCATAGAGCTTCTTTATCCAACTGACTGAATTAAAACTGGCAGCATCACTACATAAGTACACTTACACCAGAATGAAAGTTTGGTCAGAGTTACGGTCATGCAACTGTAGTTTGCAGTCTCCTCAGCTGAATGGTATCTGTTGTAATGGATCTGCTGATGACTTAATTCAAATAAAAGGCCTTTGTTACTTTCTTCCCTTGCTCTGTCTATACTGACAACACTATCCAGAAAAGCTCTAGAAGCTGCCCACAGAGACAAGAGACACGGTATGATAGGAAGCAAAATCACTCCCATCACACATTTTTGTTTTTCATGACATACTTGTCTTTAAATCCATTTTTCGGCTCTGTAACCTGGTCTCACCCATCAGGTCTTTTCTCTACCTTCTATCCAGCATTTCTAGCCTCCCTGCTTCTCTCTCCTCACTTGCAGTTTATTGAAGATTAAGCTGAGTTAACAATAGCGGCCCAAATTGTGGAGCAGATTAGAAACTCAGAAGGGCTCAAAGCCAGGGAGCTATAAAGCCTAAGAGTCATTTCATGAACAGGATTACTCACACAGAAGTAAACTCCAAGTGCTCAGAGTTTATGCTTCTTCCCCACAACTGTCATGCACGTGTGGTTAATAAATTAACCACGCGTACCGACCAAAGTCAATACTGCATAGATCACTGCTTTAGAAGAGTAACTGAATCTCTGGAGACAGAAACTGTGGTTTTGTCTGAAAAGGAACAGTGTGGTACAATGAAAAACAGTGACAGCTTATTGTGGAAGCAGAGAAGTGCTTTTCCAGGCACGAAGGCACTGGGAGGAAGGCACAGCTTTGGGAATCACAAGTTTCTGATATCAGCATTCTTGTGTGGGGCTTTCAGCATTGGCACTGCTGTGGGAAGCTTCCAGTATCATGTTCGAGCATGGAAAATTCTCAATACTGCCTTCCTTGTTGGAGGACAGACAGATGTTAAGGAGTACATCTGTTTGGTCTCTTATGTGCCCTGTGTTGTGTGAGACAGAATGACGTACACTGTATAGATCTATTTAAGTGTACAAAAGCTTTCTCCTCCAGGTAAGAAAATGTAAAGAGCCTATTTTCTTTCTTAAAACATTTGATTAAATCATTTGAAAGGCAGACCTCCTTTTTTCCCCATAGCAGTAATTACACTCTCTCACCCCACCTGGTTTTCCACAATCATTTTCTTCATATTCTTAGAGCAGATATAAAAACAGATACAAAAACAGAAGCCTTACTTCAATTACATCACAAAATTTCCAAAGACTATTCCAAAGTAATTTTTTCCCATGAACTTGCTATATTAATGCAAAAAGAGTGAAAATGTTAATAAAACTTACCTAAAGCTTTTTCCCCCCTCCAATTATTAACAGAGAGTGTCTAGGTCAGTCTGGCAGGCAAGGAATGGTTTTACACCACAAACACCAATGGTTGTACTCAGATTCACTTAGTACACACCTGTATTGTAAAATTCTACCTTGTTTTACAATACTGCTTTATTAACTGGAAAACACAAGAAGCTGTCATCAAGAGGTGGTTTACCACAAAGTAAACAAGTGACCCATCTGGCAGCTTAACTCACCAAACAAAATAGCCCTTTCCATGTAAAATATGAAGTTAAGGCATTTTTAAAGCCACATGATAAATTAAAATAACTTTGCAAAGTGGATAGACCTACATAGAAATCAGTACTGTAGAACTGAGAACATTAACTTGCTACAGAGAAGCAGTGAAATGGTTCGCAGTAATAACAAACCTGAACCGGAACACGAGCCATCCCCCATGTAAGTGTTTATTTTAGAAGGTAAGGAAGACTATGCTTTATTTCTGTGTTAAACACTGTCAAAAGTAATAGCAACATCAGTGAACTGATACAAGACTTTGGATAACTGGCTGGTGAAGGCTTTGACATCTGCAGAGGGAATGTATATCTGTGGGTTGCTCTGTCAATTTACCTCCCAATTACCCCCTTCTGTAGTGGATTTTGGGTTTTAGGGCTGCAGTTTAGGCAAATGCACAAAGCTTAAAATGAAACAGGGATAAAGGAGGTATTTACTACCACATTAGTGAACTGCTCCATGTGAACATGTCCTTGTCCAAAGGGAAAGAAAAAAGGCTTAAAGAACTGTACCTGGTAAGTTCTTATACTGAGCAATTCTGAATAGGGGAGACTGGTAATCAAGACATTGACCACTCTCACAGCTGCAGCTACCCAATATTCTCATACAGCTTAGGGATTTGTACTGCTGTCTTAAAGTTTGATTTGTTTTTTCTTACCACTGAGAAAGGTTAATGTGATTAAAGCTCTACTGAAGGAATGTCATTCTCAGTAAACAAAGTCATAACCTGCTTTTCACCAGGGGTATAAACTACACCTGAAAAAAAAAAAAAAAAGAAGTGTTAAAAACCAATTACATTACCAAGAATATTTACCCAAAGTAGAGAATTAGATTAAGATAATCAGACAGAAGAAAACCAACATCAGCAAAACCTGTATCATGTAGTCACACTGCAGTAAAATAAGCGACTGTATGGAAACTTTCTCCCCAAACCCAAAGGGCCAGAATCGCTGCTAGCGGTGCACTTGAAAGCATTAATGCAAACCACAGGCGCGGCTTGCATTAAAACCTCAGTAAGACCGAGACTGGGTCCCAGGCTTTCCCCTGCTGCGGCTTGCACTTCACAGAGAGCACCAAGTTCGGAGAGCCGACACCTTCCCTTCAGAGCCCCGGTGAGAGTGGGGGAACCCACCTCTCACAAGCAGCCCCCAGCTTCTTCCAAACCCCTCCAGCCCGGGAGAGGGGAGCAGGAGCTCTCTGCGCAGGGATCACTACAAGCCGGGCACTGCCACACCTCCTTCCGTGAGGGACTCCGGACTGGAGCCCCGGCTCGGGGGCTCCCAGGAACGGGGCTAGCTTGGGGACCGAAACACAACTTTCAGCCCAGTTTTACAGGCAGCGGCTGCAGCCCGCCAGACCCTCGCCCTGTGGAGGGAAGGACGGAGAGAGGAAGAGAGGGAGAGAAGGAAGAGGGCGGCGCTGCTGGTCCCGGCCGCCCCCCGTGCTGAGGGGGTCAGAGCCGAGGAACCCGAATCGCTCCCAGCGCGCGCCGGCGGCCCCGCTCCCTTTGTAAGTTCAAACCATGCCGCAGCGCCCGCGCCCCGCCCAATCAGATCGGCCGCGGCCGCCGCCGGCCAATGGCGAGGGCCCCCGCGGTTTTTTAAACCGTCCCTCTCCCCCAATCACCGCCCAGCACGCTCCGCCCAGCTCCGCCCCCCCACTCTCCTCACCCCAACCGGTTCCAACGGGTATGAGCGCCACCGACCCCCGCGCGCTCGACCTAGCCAGGGAGTTGCTCGCCCTCTGACGTCAGAGCGGCATGCAGCCAATCCCGGCCAGTGTCTGCGCTAAGGGGCGGAGCCTCGGGCAGTTTGAACTGGCGCGGCAGCCAATGGGCTGCGGCGGGGGGCGGGTCCTCAGGCGCCGCGGGTCGGGTTGCTGTGGCGGGCAGTGCCGCGGAAAACAAGAGGCGGTAAGTGCGCGGCCGGGCACCATTCGGCAGCAGCACTTGAGGGAGCAGAGCCCCGCGCCGCCCGCTCCGCTCAGCCAGGCAAGGCCCACGCAGTGTGAGCGCGCCGGGAGACACGGAGGGAGAGCGGGAAGGAGGGGACACTGATGGCGATCCCGGGCGCAGAGGCAGCGAGGGGCTCCCACGGCGGGCGGCGCGCCTGGGGCCGAGGGGAGGATTCCTGGCGGGCGGGTGGGGCCGGGAGGGCGGCGGCGGCTCCGGCCCCGGCCCCGNGCAGGGACCCGCCGCCGACCTCGCCATGGGCAAAGGCGACCCCAATAAGCCGCGGGGCAAGATGTCCTCGTACGCCTACTTCGTGCAGACGTGCCGTGAGGAGCACAAGAAGAAGCACCCGGACTCGTCCGTCAACTTCGCTGAGTTCTCGCGGAAGTGCTCGGAGCGGTGGAAGGTGAGCGGGGCCGGGCCGAGCCGTGCTGAGCTCTTGCCGAGCCAGCCCCCGCCCCTGCTGCGGGCTGCTGGGAAAAGATCCCTGGTAGCAGCTGCTGCTTAGGCGTTAGTGGGTCAGTAGCTGCTTTATCTCATCCAGACTCTTCTTTCCCCTCCGTGTGTCCACAGACAATGTCAAGCAAGGAAAAAGGGAAGTTTGAAGAAATGGCTAAAGGAGACAAAGCTCGTTATGACAGGGAGATGAAAAACTATGTTCCTCCCAAAGGCGAGAAGAAGGGAAAGAAAAAGGACCCCAACGCTCCTAAAAGACCACCGTGAGTGTTTCTATAACTCCTTCCTTCCACACAGAAAGAAATATTAGTTCTAATTGTTTGATATTTAACTTTACTACTGTCTCTTGATGTAGATCTGCATTTTTCCTTTTCTGTTCTGAACACCGTCCAAAAATCAAAAATGATCATCCTGGCCTGTCTATTGGAGATACAGCAAAGAAATTAGGTGAAATGTGGTCCGAACAGTCGGCCAAAGATAAACAGCCATATGAACAGAAGGCTGCAAAACTAAAGGAGAAGTATGAAAAGGTACAGTAAAAGCAATAAAAATTAGTTAAAGTTGTGGAGCTTATTCTAAATATGTGACTTGTGTCTTGCACCCAAACCGTATGGGGTTTATAATTCTTACTGCTTACGTCAACCTCTGTCAGGCTTTAGAGCACATGGAAACGTATGGCAGGGCGGGTATCTGGAATCCTTACAGGGAAGCTGGATGTGGGTTTTGCATGTCTAGAGATTTTACCAGTAAGATGCCTTACTACCAGAAAACAGGTCACCTGCTTGCTAAAACAAATACAGTCAGACTCCAAAGCATTGTGGTCATAAAGTTCTTAAAACTGTCTGCATTGAATGTTCTTTTGCCTAAAGATGTAAGCACGAAAGTCCGAAGGTGGGAATTCTGCTTTTGTGTGCACTGTGTTTAATTTGCACAGTGCAGAAGTATTTAAATACCAAAGTAGTACAAATGTGTCCTCAGTGTTCTATTGCTAACAACTCAACAATGCTTTTCTTGCAGGATATTGCAGCATATCGTGCCAAGAGCAAGAGTGATGCAGGAAAAAAGGGCCCAGGTAGGCCTGCAGGATCTAAGAAGAAAGCAGAACCGGAGGAGGAGGAGGAGGAAGAGGAAGAAGAAGAGGAAGAAGAGGAAGAAGATGAAGATGAAGAATAAATGAATGTCCTGCTGTAAAGATTTATGCTCAAACTCCAATATTTTGCTAAGAATGTGAACTCAAGTGCAGCTCATTGTTAGCTTCAGTATAAAAATCTGTACAGAATTGTGTATAGGTAATGTGGTTCCTTGTAGGGAGACTTCAATTTATAATGTAAGCAGTAGCCAAGGGCTGCTACAGTTTGGTTTGAGAAAAGGAATTGTTGAATGTTTCTGCTGTTTCTTCATATTTAATGGTTTTATTGAAATTCAGTGACTGATAGCCAGGTGTTTCTTTTTAGCTTAATAGCTGATCTTATATTTTGTAGTATTTTGTTGCATTGTATTACTTTTTTAACAGTTTTGTAATAAAATATTGTACATGATTATTTTTGTATTCATGATGTTTCTGAGAGGCTGGGCACCCCCAGAAAGCTGGGATCCTCTGTGGGAAAGCACTTTTGCAGTGTTTTTAGGCTCCTGATGTTCCTGCAAAACTGGCAAGTCCCTTAAGCATTGACTCTTGGAGCTTTTGCTGCCATTTAAACTCCTGTAACTGATTTCCTCTCCCACATCTACTGCCATGAGCTGCAGCAACTGATGCTTTCCTTGCAGCAGCCTTTGCTTGTGTTACCTTGTGAGTGAAAAAAAAACTCTTAAGTAACAAAGTTCGTGATAATTACTCCTGGATTATTTTCCTTCCCAGACTGCTGAAGCACGAGACTTTGTTTTGGCATAGTAGCTGATAGTGAATTTTTGGAACTTTCTCTTCAAGATCTCAGGGTCACTGGCCCTGACTGTAAGACAGATGTAGTTAGAGGCATGTCTTCCCAGATGTTGCCTACTCCTTCCCTCTCCCCCCAGCTCCCGTGTTAGTGGCTTCTCATAAAAAACACGGCTTGCAGAACAGCATGAAAAATGTTGGAATGTTATCTCCACACATGCCAGTAGATTCCTGCAGAAAGAGAAGGCATTTGTAAAGAGCAAGTGCTCCTGATAGGTTCCTGTTTGTGGCTGTAACAGTATCACCAGTTACACTGTCTTGGCTTTCACTTTTTATTTTAGTTTAGTGTATATAAAGGCTTAAATCTAGATACCTAATAATATTTTCAACTGGGGAATTTAAAATCCTACAGCTAAACTAAATAGCTTAAGTTTAACTTGTTGAACTAAATACCAGGAAATAACTTTTATTAGCCCTTGAAAGCCCAGCCCTGAAACATGTGTAATGTCTAAAAAATTAAGTAATATAAAGGGCAGGCTTCCAAGGTTTTGTTTAAAATGCCTCCCTATTGTCCATTAGCTTATGAAATAAGTTTGTGTCCCATCATTATATTATATGTAACATAAAAAGTGTTTTCAGGACTTTACTATGGTGAATGTCACTGGGTAGGTCAACAATAACAGCACTTTCTGACACAAGAGGCTTGAGAAAAACACTTTGTATATTCTTGTAAGTATGGCAATTAAGTAACTGTAAAGGCAATTCAAACATTTTTATACTGGAGTAGGTGTTAATCTTTGAGAGCCTTAGAAACCCAGAGTTGCTTTTTCCTCCCCAGCCTGCCCCTGAGATACTTAAGTAGCATCAGAAGGATTAGCTGCTGTTTTACATGTTGCACCTGCCAGAGATAACTTGGCGTTGTTGGGATCAATGGCTCCATTTTTCAGGCTCAGATTTTGGGAAGCTACAGGCATAAGCCAGGAGGCAGTGGTTCTGTGCACAGTACCTCCAGTGCTCAAGAACATTTTTGCTGTAGAATTTGCAGTCCTATAGCATCCGTGTCCTTAACTCGAAAATTCTTCCATCTAGAGGCAATTCCCTGTTACAGTGTGTATCCACGATTATTCTGATCTTGTTACCATATCCTGTTCACATTTTCCTGTAGAAATGCCCCATCACCTCCTCTCAATTCTAGCATTCTCTCCCTGTGCAGAACAGTGATGCTTCTACGAGTCTTTCTGATAAGATTATTTAAATCTGCAGTAGAGGAGTAAAGTAAAAGTAAATCGACTAATTTGATTAATTGAAATGTTTTGTTTTTAAATTGGAACAAAATATAACCTTTCAGGTGTCCTACAAGTTGCACGGGTTGCGGAATTTTAAATACTGTGTCAGAACAAGAAGACATCTTGAGATTATTCAGAATAAGGGTGCTCTTAATATTTTCCTCAGAGAGCTAAAATAGCTTTTGGATTCTATTTCATTCAAAGACTAATTGGCTAATTTAGCTTCAGCACAACTTCTGCACAGATCAGTGCAGAACTGCCTAATGTTGGCACTCTTGTGTTGCATGTTCTACCAACGCTGTGAAACACTGCCTGGGGGTTACTTTTGTTCATGATCTCATTCACAAACATATCCTGACTGCTGGACAGATCTTTATTGCAAAAAATAGGCTGCTGCACTGCTCTGTAGCCTGTCCCACATCATGACACAGATCACTTTGTGTGCACACCAAACGCTCTGCATCAGGCTGATCTATCAACTGAGAAGGATGTCATGACTAAAGGTAATTAGCATTTTTTTTAAAAAAGTCTATTTTGTCCTTTTGGAAAGAAGGATGTTCAGTATCAAGGCAAATGGAAAAGAGTACATGAAAATTACTGCTTTCAAATCAGGCTTTAAAAACATGATGTGTCAGGTCAGGGAGTTCATGTAATGCCCATCTGTGAGCACTTGCTGGAAAAGACTAATAAATTATCAAAGTATAAGGGGAATGTTTGGAAAAGATAACGCCACAGAAGAAAAGCTAAATTTTTCACATCAGTGTTCAATAAGGACAAACTTATGAAATAACTCACTAGATCTGAATTTGGAGGTCTAAAACCAAAACTAAAACGGATGCCCCAGATTGGGAGAACACTCACATTGCACTAGACATCCAGCATAAAGACATCCCAAACTGTGAAGCAGAGCAAAAGACCACCAAAAATAAGTCTGAGGTGGATAAAGAGGAAGAATGAGAGAATAACAAATGTAGGAAAGCAGTTTTTAGAAAGTTCAAGTTATTTCTAAACCAGTAAGCCAGAAAAAGCCCTGCATGTCAACAGGCCAGACACAGCAACATGTGGCAAAGCAAAAGAGCATCAGAGCAATATGAGAAAACAGGCAGACTAATAACTTTCAAACACATCTGTCATGGTAGAACTCCAACCAGCAACTAAGCCCCACACATCCCCCACATGGTGAAATGGGGGAGAGAACTGGAAAGGTAAAAGAAAGAAAACTCATACCTTGAGAGAGAAGCAGTTCAATAATTGAAATAAAATAATAATAAATGACTAAATTATAATGAAAACGTAACAAAAAGAGAAATAAATTAAGTGATACAAATGAAAAATGACCAAATGATGCCCAGCCAGTTCCCAAAGAATGTCCCTCAGCCAACTTTCACCCTGGTTGTATGCTGACCCATATGCTATGGAATATCCCTTTGGTCACCTACTCCAGCTGTGTCCCCCTCCAGCTCCTTGTGCACCCCCAGCCTCCTCGCTGGCAGGGCAGCATGAGAAGCTGAAAAGTCCTTGGCTAAGTGTAAACACTGCTCAGCAACAACTAAACCATCACTGTATTGTCAACATTATCCTCACCCTAAATCCAATTCCCAGCACTGTACCAGCTACAAGGAAGAAAATTAACATATCCAAAGCCTGGGCACCCTCAGAACCAAGAGGGCTGCCAAACTGTCCTAGGGACAAGGGATGCTCAAGATACAGTAGCAATGCCTAGAAGGAAACATTTTTAACTTTGTAGAGGAGCTTCAGGCAGTTTTCATGACAAATTTTTTTAACAGAAGAGGAGGCATGGTGAAGCATCTGTCTCAAATCCAAGTTTGAAAGGTCTTGAAACAAAATGACAGGACAGATGGTATTCATCCAAGAGTTCTAAGGAAACTCAAGCAATGAAACGGCTGAACTTTGAACTGTACTTTATATTTTTTTCACTTAAAACTGTCCTAAGTGGTAGAGGAATGGAAGGTCACAAATATGACACTAATTTTTAGAAAATATTCTGTGGAGATGCAGAGAGCTTCAGACCAGTAATGTCCATATGGCAAGTTGGTAGGAGCCACAGTACAGTTGAGAGTTGCTGGACAAATGGCTAAACAGAACTTGTGATTTCACAAGAGGAAATCCTGTTCCATAGGGTTGTAAACATTCTTCGAAGAAATCTGTGAACATTAAGATAAAGGAGATCAGGTAGCTTTGGTCTACTTGAGCTTTTCTGGTGCACTTCTCATAAAAGAAACAAGTCACCATTGAAGACCTTGGATGAATAACAAGAGCTAGCGGTGAAGATCTGCAAAGCCAGCCCGCAGCCTGAAGTGACAGAACAGTAAAACCAGCAGGTGAAATATGGTATAAGTACAAATTGTATTACATGTTAATAGGTGCTCCCCTATCACATGTGAAGGGAAAAAGCAGGCCTAACATTCAAGTCATGGGTAATACATTAGTCTGGAGGAGATTCTGGAGCTGTAACATAATTCTGTGATGACATAATGAATGTTTGCTAGAAAAGCAAATAGCATGTTAGACATTATCAGGTAAAAGAATTACAAGCAAAACACATATTCAGTATTGCCTTATTATCTTCCCAGGGGAATAAAATATTTCCTTTTTCTTAGATCATCAAAGAACAAAGCCTATTTACAAAGTTGGTCTTATTTTTCCAAAGCAAAACCTATGGTTTGGAAAATTGTAAATATGTGTGTGTGTGTGTGTCTTGATTAGAACAGCTACAGACCTGGGAACTGATTTCAGTATAGACAGGCTTTAAAACTCCTAATGAAGTTGCAAACAATTGTGGAGAGAAAATAAGAAAAATAATGAAATAGAAGTTTTACCTTTGCCTAGCCAATGATGTACTGAACTTTTCCCTAACAGTGTATCATAGGCATCTGGTCTATAACACTGGTACATAATCCAGTACATCTTGTTCAGTGATGGTGACTGTCACCAATCCCACTTCACTTGCCTTAGCATGCATTTATTTTTCTGTTTGTTTTCTCATTTTGGCGTCTATTTCTTCATGCATCTTGAAATATCTAAGTGTTTTGCCAGCAAGCTCTGCATTCCCAAAAATTGCTGGGCCTCTGGTATGAGCTGCATCACAACCCACCTGCTTTTGCGTGATCCTATTTGAATCCAGTGTCAAGAATCCCATAACAGAGCCCAGATGTCGAGCTCACTGCTGCATTCTCCAATGCACACAGCCCTTCAGGGATGCATTAAGTCTCCTAACTGTGGAATATCATAAGAGTCAGATCTACCTGGTTAAAAAAAATGACGCCCTACATCACAGGCCAGCACCAATTAATGAGTGAATCTATACACTGCTCTGATTATCCTGACATCCTGAAATCACCTATCTCCCTCAGCCTCAGGACTGAACACAAAGTCACCCTCCAGAAAAATCTTTATAGCCAGCAGATCCAGTGTTCCACCCATTAAGTTATATGGCTACTGTCAGTATTTCCTGGCCCAAATGGTAAAGTTTGTACCTATAAATCATCCCTTCAGCAGAGCTGGAGGGATGATGTTTGTATGGACAAGATCACAACATTCTGAAAGGCCCTTTGAAAAATGGGTGGCTGATGATGTTATTGCCAGTGCTGCTACCTTGAAACCAGCCCCTGGCCAGCTGAACTCTGCATGGACCTTGCACTGACTACTCCTGCAGGAATTAAGACCTTGAACAAGCCTTCATAATTCACCTATAGCTCACTGATTTGCCACAGTGGAGAAGTGTGCTGCAGAGCCAGCATCCCTCTTCAGAAACCTTAAAACTTTTTGCATAAATCAGATGACACATGACTAAAGTCTGCCTAGATTGAAGCAGCAGTTGGATAGATTCTAGACTACAAAATAGAAATGCCATCTCTAGTCAGAAAATGCTTGAGTTGTGCAATGCCAGAAGCAGAGACGAGGTTAGGCGAGTATCCTTGCAGCATCCTTTCACTCTGCCCTGCACTCTTTAACCACACTGATCCTTCTGACCTCTGAGTGAGATAGGCTGCTGTGCTACCTGGACTTCTGATCTGATCTTGCATGTGCTTTATGTTTTAATGTTATGTTCAGTTCTTATCCTAACTCAAAGTATTTTTCAGCCTGTCCATCAGAGACAAAGGGTCATGATAATTCTGGAGCATGGATATAATTTTTCTCATAATGGCTTGGAAAATAATGGGATAATGTCACAGGGAAAAAAACAAAAACAGGAGTGTTTCTTATCTCCATCTGGAAATGGCCCATTCAGTATTACTTTATCCTCAATAGCCTTAATACCAATAGTAACCAGACTCCACTCTGCTATAGGGTTACAGAATTGTTTTCCTCAGCAACACCCCACATCACCTTACCTTCTCTCCCAGATGGCAGGACAGACAGCTTTCCTTTCCATTGCCAGGTTGATTAGCTCTGCCTCTAGAGGTTCCTTGGCATCTTCAGGACAGGAAGGACTTCAGTGGCTTTCTCAGTGCAACAGAGAGAGCAGCATCACTAGAAGCCCTTCCAGAACTGGGCATGCTTTTTCTTCTGGTCAGCTTTTCCCAAATCTCCGCTTCTTAGGAGCTCACAAGAATCTTCCAGCAGGCTTCTACTTTCATCCAGTTCTACTTTCTTTCACAGTTTCTGCTGTCTCAGAAATAAAAACACAAAAACTGCATTTGTAGCTGCCTGTTGGGCAATTGTGATGACCTTGAGGGCTGTTGCAGCAGCCATCCTGCAGGCTCAGGCTGGCAAGGCTTCCACTGCCAGGTGGGGCTCTGGGTCTCCTATGCAGAATGACACAGTGGGACAAAGCCCCTGGCTGTAGGGAAGCACAGCTTGCAGAGAGGTGTTCTCACCAACAGTCCTCAGGAATGCCAGTTCCAGTCTCCGTGGATCTGGCCCAGCTGTTTCCCACAAGTGCTAATGCTGTTTCTTGTGGCAGGTCTAACTCAGGGAACATGCAGCCACACACACAGATGATTCAGAAAACATTGTACCCAAAGACCTACTGCTGTCTAATGTCAGGGCTTCCTGAAAGATACTGGCCTACATTATTTTCCTGGGGAAATCCTCCCACAGATTTCAAGAGGAAAGGCTGTATTTTGATTCCTATTTCCACTTTAGTGCCTTCACGTGATTCAGAAAGCCCATTCCAAGCTATGCTTGTTCATCTGAAGGCTGTAGTTTAACAACTGTCTGAGCATGCTGCCTTCTTAGTTGACACACACTGCCACCAGCAGCCCTTTCCAGGGAAGTAAAATATCATCTCTCCATTCATTTTCCCTTTCCCAGGGATGTTCAGCCAGAAGGCTGCTATTGCCATGATGCTCATCTCAGGCATTAGGGGTTTTTTTTACTGTTATTCTTATGAGTTAGAGCTATGCTGCTTCTCCTACCTTTCTGCTTCTTTTTTTTTGTGCAGGAGACATTACTCTTGCACAGGAAACATCATGGAGTTGTTTGACTGTTAGATCACTGGAGGCAGCTCTGCCTTCACACTGAATGACAGCATTCATGAGAGCTGCTGGACACACCCAGCCCTCAGCCTTGCTTTAGCTGCACTCCACTTCGGAGAGGACACTGGTCTTGTCCCTAAAACAATCGTGTTTCTTCTCTATGAAGCATATTAGTAAGAAAAAGTAAGGCTCTAACACGCAAACATACCTTTTTATCTTGGTGTTTGAGCAGCTTTAACTCCTCCTCACAGACTTGGGTGCTTGTCACCTTCGTTGACCTGTTGACTGAAGGAAGGTGCATTTTTCATCAGTCAGATCAGACCCATCAGACCATCAGCCACCACAGACCCTATGCCACTGCTTTGCTGGAGAATCTCCATCCACACTGTTGTTCAGAAGAGCTACAGAGCAGTGCAACATGGTTAAAATCCCAAGGGTTGTGCAGACACCTTAGTTTTAATATTGCCAGGCCCCATGTAACATGGTTATGGAGAATACTTCATTAGTTCCTCCATATGAAGAATGGGTTAGAATTTTAGGATTTCAAAAAACAAAGGTTACTAACAATTACCTGTGTTACTGAGATGTAAATCCACACAAGCACCTCTTCCCACTTTTCTGTGCTCCATAGCAGTTCCCACAGCTGAGGGCACGATGAGGATGCAGCTCACACCAATGCACACACCTGAGGCAGCAGAGAGTGAGGCTCCCAGAGTCAGCAGGGTTCAGACCCTCAGGGGTCGCTTACAGTTGATGTTTTGGGTTTTATTCAAAACCCAAGGGAGACAAAATCACCTACATCGTTTGATAGCCTATCACTTTTTCTAACTAGATTTGTTCTACGCAGAGAGTCCTTTCATACAGGTCCAACCAAGCTACACAATTTACTATTCCAACACTGCAGGAGTTCAGAGTAGGCTGCAGGGTAAGTAAAGTCAACAGCCAGACGACCAAATGCTAGCAATCACTTCTGATGTTCCCTGAAAGTACATATTAGCCTGGAAGATAGCCACTGACACTTCTCAGGGATTATTCTCATAAAAGTAAGCAGGATAAGATTTCAGAACACAGCAAGACCTAGTATCTTCATGCCTTTCATAGCAATGAGAACAACCAGAAACAGAAACAGTGCCAATTTGTTTTCCCTTGAGTTATTTCTTTTCACCTATTACAATTGATGGATCTAAGCTCACCAGCAGGGAATAAACAATAAATGCTCTTAACAGCAACAAAGTTTGTGTTCAGTGGTGTAGACAATTTCTTCTTCATGCTCTTAAACTCCCCTTATTACTTTGCCTCCACAGATTCTTGCACAATTTCATGTTTTTTAAAGTAAAAGGAAAACTGTGCTTTATAGACAGCAAATTCTACCAAAGCACCTTTTGTGTTTTTACAGGGAGTGGTAAGTTTTGCTGTTTCTTGTGAGAAAACTCAGAGATCAGAGCTAAGCATAAAATTTTAACATCTCTGGCATGGTATTACAAGTCTCAAGATCAAGTTTCTTGATCTAGTTTTAGAGCAGCAAGTTGATAATTTTTTTGCTTTAGGGACTGCTGTTTGGAGGCAAATGGTATGGAAAAAGCAGGCAGTAGTGAAGGAGACTGGCTGGCATTAGGGAAAGAGAATGCATTGATTCTGGGATGCCATCAGTGGGGACAGTGTCTTTGGTACTGCCCAAAGTGCGCTGTAAGTTCTCCTGGTGCCAGTATCTCTGGTCATAAGGACAGACGTCCCCTCCCTCCTGTCAGCCCGTTTCCATTTATAAAAGGGTGTTGCCTACATAATTTGTCTGTGCTATAACTCCAGGGTTTTGTCAAAAGAGCCTTTTGAAAGCTGAATATGCAAAAGTGCACTGACAGATATGGCTGGGAAGCAAGAATTCCATTTGTAAAAAAAGCCCTGTAGATTTCAGCACTTAGGTTTGCTATTAGAACTTGTGTTTTTCATGCCCTGATTTAATGACATACTCCTTTGCTAAGGAACCTCCTCAGGTTAAAATAAAGTTTGATTGAAACATGTTTCTTGGTGGAAACAAGTGAACTAAGATAAGGTACAGTAAAAACACTACAAACTAGTCCCAACCTTTGGTTCTACTCTCAAGTTCATATTCTATGAGCATATTAAATCTACCTAATTATATCAGGGCAGGTGATACAAGAACACAAATATGTCCATATGACAGTACTCAGTGGGAATTTAATTTTTCATTTCACTTGAAAAAAACCTGAGTCCCCACAGATGCAGCAAAAGGTACCTAGATAAAACTTAAAATAAACCACTTTTAATATTTGTAAGTCTGTAACATTGGAGTTGTCTAGATTTTGAGATATGGGGTTTCTATAAAGATAATAATCCATTTTTACTCTGTAAAAGTATAGTAAAACAAAAAATTCAAATATTTTATTTACTTCACCTAAAAAACAAGCAACCCATGAGTAAGATATACACAGGTTTCCCAGATTTATCCCTAATAAATTTTTAAAGATTTATACAATTTCTACAGAAACATACAGTGTATCAAAATCTGCATAAATCAAATTTATAAAATATGTAGAAATGCATAGTGATATTATCATCAACTTACAAAGCAAGAATATGGGAATTATTTTTTTCCAAGCCAGCTATAGTAGGAAAAAGTCATTACAGCAACAGCTTCTTATGATCTCATGTTTCATAAGGTTTCAGTCTCACATACAGATTCATATTCACATACAGCATCAGCTTTCAATGAATTGCACATAATACCCATTTAAAACGCACTCCCGCACAATTTGTGTGCCACCATTCTTTCTCTTATGCATAGTTGTATGATTAAATTAATTTACCCAACACACAAATGGAGTCAGTTTTCGCACACACAAGGAACAAGTACCGGCACAAAACCTTCTTTCCTTTTTTTTTTTTTCTTCCAGTTTCTCCCTCCTTTTTTTTCAATTTTTCATAGCTCTGAAAGGATAGATGAGAAGTGTAAAGAAACTAGGAAAGATCTCAAACCAATAGATCAGTGCAGACAGCCCTACAAAGATCAAACTCTGTCACCAAATATGATACATAACCTTTGTTAACATTAATGGAAGCTGCATGCAATGCTATTCTAGACTTCAGGGAAGTATTTAGTCATACCTAATTGTGTGACACGTTATAGGGATAGCTGTTATGGAATCAGTACGCTGACGTCAACATTTAAGTCACCAAATCTGGACAAAGGAATTGAGGATAAGTCATTTTCCCTCCATCTCCCTATTCATTCAGAGTAAATACTTATACTCCGAAGGGAGTTTGCACCAACTCCTTTCCAGAACATTTTTAGAAACAACTTCTTCACATTCTACTCTGTACACTATAGCACCAAGCAGTTGGTTTTTTGTGTTTGCAATCCCTCTGGAGAAGTTGCGAATGACAGAAATAAGAAGAAAATTAGTAGGAACAAGTGTGGTTTCAGAATTTCCATTTTTCTTTTTGAATCTAAATCTGGCATCCAAACTGGCTGACAGATGTCCTTGTGACGAATTACACAGGTGTGTTAGGGAGCTGGATGTTTTTTCTTAATTAAAAGTTTTAATTGTGATTAAAACTAAGCGATTTCCATTCAAAATTGCAATATAGATGAAGTATTTGATTCTTTCCAAGTTTTACATAATTGTGCAGCTTTTTTGTTGTTGTCTATTTTTATTATTTTTATATAAGGCATGATTTAAATAAGCGAATTAGTGCTTATAAATTCTTAACCGGGTTTGTGAGGGCGCTTATCTCCATCAAATTGTACCACATTAGCACTAACCTCGACAGTGTTCCCTCCACTGTACCAAGCATTCAGTCGAAGTAGAGCAGCCAAACTGGCAATAGAAATTTGTCTTCATTAGCACAGTAATTACAGAGGGTGGTACGGTTGGTCCCTACCCCTGGTGACAGCTCAGAACAACCACTGCAAATTTCCAACAAATGCTTTCCTTGTGAAAGAGAGAAATGAAAGAGGCACTAAATATGTTGAAATTCATCTTCCAAAAAAGCAGCATGACTGTGAGAGAAGGCCACCCTGGCTAATAACCTGTGGCAGTGCTTAGTAAGATGTAAAATTAAATAAAAATATACAACAGGTTGATAATCACCAAGTTCTATGAAAATTTGGTTACTCCAACCTTTTCAAGTGTGTGTAAAAAAACTGCCTTCAGACCCCTGAGTGTAATCCCAAAGAAGACGACAACGCTTTTAACTATGTTCCTATGAACCATAGCTAACAGCACATTAATTTACCGACATCTTGAAACAAAAAGATGTAAACATCTACAGAGTTTAAGGTAAAGCAGTTTTGTAAACATTAACTGCGGATGATAATGTTATTGTAATAATCACAGTTCCTCTATGTCCTTCATCCAAGCCAGGAGGCTCACAGCTGTACAAAGTTAATAACTGCAGCAGTTTTCAGGCTATTTTCAGTCCTGCACAAATGAATGCGTCAGTAGGTAGGTTTTGTCTGTCTACACACTAAGGATGTTGTTCATTTCCCATTTTTGTGTTGCTTTACTGGAGTCACACTCTGAAATGAAAATTTGATGGAGGACTTCGGAGCGATCCAAGCACTTCCCTGACGGAATGTGAGTAAATCTGTGCAGATTCTGAAAGACAAAACCACCAGGAAAACGTGTTGGATTTTTGTGTTGGGGTTTTTTGCTTTATGTTTGGTTGTTTGGGGTTTTTTTTAACATTTTCTTTACATCTGCAACATAGCTATTTACAAAACCAGGTTTCAGCATCCCAGAACAGATTGGTTCTATACTCATTTTACTCTTTGTTAAACCTAGCACTTTACAGGCTTCATATGAAATCTTTGGTTCCTGTAGGTCCACTTGAGATGCCTCCCATTTCTCTTAGGCAACAAACTGCTAAGAAAATGAGCAAAAAATCTAAAATGCTATCTGAAATGCTCCTAAGCCTTTTCATGCATCCTGTGACCAATCTAAAAGATTAACTCTTGAGGACAGCTCTATGAGGACTTCACTGGGCAGATCCACCTCCAGTAAGCCCTCAGAGAAGGCAGCTGCAAAACACCAACATTAACCGCATGGGTAAAAAAAAACTACTAACTTGGCTCCCTGTTTGGCTGGCAGAAGGAAGAATAAAGAGTACGAGAGTTAAGTCTGGCTTCTGGAGCAACAGGAGGTGCCTGAGAAAGTGCAAACTTCTTGTGCTGGGCACATTCAGGCTGACTCCTGCACATCTGGCTCCTTCCACACCCAGCAAGCTCACATGCTCAAGTCTCCTGCATTTGGCCTGTGGCTCTCCCCCACTGCTTGCTGACCCCAGTGTGTGCCAGGGGCAGCCCTGATTCACTGACTGACTGCAGCCAGTGTGGAGGGGAAGGGAGCAGAAGCGAGCCCCTGGCACTGTGGCTGGGCCGGGGCTCTGCAGCCCTGCCCCGCGTGCACAGATAACCCCGACATGGGACCCTCTCCATCAGCCCCACACACATGTGCACAGCCAAATGGTCATTCAGATCAATACTTGGCTCCTGCTGTGTGGCCAGATATGGAGGTCCTCTAGCTGGAGAGAAAAATGGATGTGTAAACAAAAGCAACAGGCAGACCCCCAGCAGCCCTGTTCTCGATGTTTGCTTACTGAGGCCCTGTTACTGCTCAGTGCTCAAGCAGCATGTTACACTCACCAAACTGGCACCGTTTGTTGCAGAGACAACCAACTGACCAAACAGAACCAAAATCTCCCAGCAGCCTTAATTTACACAAGGCCACAACATTTTCCAGCAGTCCATAAGTGTTTCTTTCCTTACACCTTCGTCATTAGGGGAAACAGTTATACCCTCTGTACTGCACAGCAGTGTGCCCAATTCCTACACACCCTTGGTGGCCTTTCCATTCTCACCCTCCCTTTTTTTTTTTCCTTCTGGAAGCCAGTCAGTGTTTTGTTCTACAGCCCAGACTGTGCTTACTGGTCTTCCTTATAATTTGTGGCAATAAGCAAACAATTACACAACTGGTACTAGTGTATTGGAAATAGTTCTTGCATAAATGAAGTTCTTACAGAGAAGCCAAGTAACATGCTGGGACACACTAGAATGGCTGGAGAGTTAAAAACTCCTGTGTATTATTCCAATATTAAAGCTGAAGTTGGTGCTTATGTGCCACTGCTTATTGATTTTTACATTTCAGGTTTAAAGAAATTTGTCAAGCTGAGCTGGGTGGAAATGGCATTATGGTACCTGATATTTCCTAGATCTATGTAAACATCAGAAAATGTGGAGTGGCTTAAAGGATAACAATCAGATTTCACTGCACTCAACTGTGCCTGCATATTTCAGACAAACAACAAAGAATCCAGATAACAAGCAAATGAATTAATAAATATGCAATATGCTAGATAGGCTGAAGAAAAATTGACACAGAATAGTTTTTCAGATGTAGAACCAAGTTATGTGTGGCTATATCCAAGGATAACGTCACCCCTAGACTATTCAGCCTCACTTTTTTAGGAGACAAACAGAAATAGAAACTTAGACATTTTTTCAAAGTAACACAAAGCTTCTATGAATAGAGGACTTACAGATGTAATGACTAAATAGACTGTAGCAGCCCTCACATGTATATCAGCCAAGTCCTCATTAAAAATTTATAGATTTTGCAGTAGCATTAAAAGAGCACCACACCCAGGATTAAGAACAGAGCACATTATTGTTGTTAGAGAATGGCTAAAGAACGAGAAATGAAATACTGAAGAAGGCAAAGACAACACAGAAAGGCAGAGTAAACTTACTTTTACTTGTCCCTATGTAAGTTAAAAATATCTTCTCTCTTTAAACAGAGAAACACTTCAATTTAGAGTGCCCAAAATTAGACCTAATACTGACCCTAATGCACTCCAGCATTTAAGCCATCTTCTCACAGCATGTATGAGATAAAGAAACTTCCTTGATACAGAGCATACAAGCAGAGAGGGGAATGGCACTAAAAGCTTTTATAGACTCTGTCACTGGACATGGACATGGACATGCCCTGTGCTTCCTCTGAGACAAGTGCTAACTCCTAACATATCCATGGCAACACATGTAGCCTCATGGAATTTTCCTTAAAATTCTTGCTACAGAAGACAGCAACTAGAACTGCAACACAGAAGCATCTTTTACTAGAGGAAATTTTTCTAGCAAGCATGTATTTCTGAGAATGTGCCATTAACAATTTACTCTACTTGACTCAGTTAACCTTGTCACAGATCTTCAGTTTCAGATATACACAAAACAATTTTTAAAAGGCGCAAAAAACCCATATGAAATCTAAAAATCTATTTTCTTCCATATTGCATACCTTGAAGAACTGCCACTCCTTGTATTCGTTCTGATTACAGTGTGTAATCATAATTTTGGATCCATCTGGTCCTTTAGTTAAGCACTGATCGTACTGCATGAGTTGACTGGCTTCATTGATTCGGAAAAGCTAATGGGAAAAAAAAAAAGCCATTTTTATAACAGCTGACTCAATGAGCATTTTAGAAACACTGAAAATGTAACAAAACTGCAGCATTCTAAACATTTTCTGGTTTTATTACACCTGTTCTTTCAGGTGTTTTATTTTGCATAACACAATACTAAATTTCATGGATAACTTTCCTGTAGGACTTAGAGGACTAAGAAACTTCACCAGAAAGACAAAAATGGCAAAGGGATTCCTATTCGGGAGACTTCTGAAAGTGTTTGATTACAAACCTTTGTGTGATTTGATAGCCAAACAATCCATTATCTTTATAGAAGTCTGACAGCAAGTCCTTGGTCCTGGACAGTAATTTCATGTGAGGACACTAAAACTTTGTTATTTTATCCATGGAGGAAATCAGTCTAATGCATCCACATACAAAAAGATTATCCTAGCTACTTCTTACAGAATTAAGATCTTCTTACTGCTACAGGGTTTTTTGGGTATTGTATGCAGAAAGTGTAGTTTAGGGAACCTTTTCATTAAATATCAGAATAAAAGAGACATTTCCCGGGGCTACTAAGAACTAATCCATGTAGGATTTCAGAAAACATCATCCTACATATAATTTTACAATTGCAGTGACTGACTGGTTTAAGTTTACATCGGCTTAAATAAGGACTTTAAATTCTGAAAAATTTTCCAAGCAGAAAAGAAGGTATAAATATAGAACAGCAAGTTTGTGTGATAGTGTGGGTAGGTTTGTGAATATACAGGTCAAACACAATAAAAGCTTGGATTGCAACCATCTAATAGTAATTTTGTTCTGTCAATTAATTTGTAAATTAAGCAGAGACATATTTCTGTTAATTTTCTTCTCTCATATGGTGGAAGATGAGTTACTGCATGAAAGTGTTTTACACTTAGAGCAAAACAGCTTTGTGAAATAATTGATTCAAAGTGAGTAAGGGTTTTTTTCCTGAAGGATTAACTACTTTACTACTAAATAAAGGTAAGTGGTGAATCAGGAGCAATGCTAAGAGATGAAGTTATTCTAAGGCAGTGATACTCTTGCTTCTTCATGTACCTGCTTCCCTGAAGAACAGATTATGAATTTGTACTTAAATTCATACCATTTATGTTTGATATGGTATTTTCAGACAGCTGTAATTCAGCAATGTCAGTATGCTTACAGAAAACCCTAATTCCCACTTTTGTAGCTGGCACCTAGGTGACTTTATGTACAGGCTTAACAGAAAACCTGCCTGTTATCAATCCATAGCAAGCAATTCTCCTTCAGACTCGCCTCCAAGCTCCTTACCTGATTTCCTCCCATTCTGTGGCATGGCCCAAGCTCAACAAAGCCACCGTTGGTGTGCCCCATGCTGTCGATGCAGTAAGAGGTTTCAAAGCCTCTAATCTGGAAAAGAGGTTTTGCACTCTAAGTTAGTCTCAAGGGAAAAATAAGTGCTAAGGAGTTCAGAAAATTCTCACTTATCTCTCAAACCAGAAACAGGTATCTGACAGAGAGATTAGACAAACCTGTGTATGAAATTTAAATACTGATGTTAACTGTTCTGGGAGACAGAGCTTCATCTTCCCCATGATAATTTGCAGGCTCTTCCATGAGTCAGAGTATGCTGATAAAACTAGAGTTGCAAAGCTCAATTCCAAATTAATAACACCAAAATATAGGACTTCCCAGTATTGTAATTTATTCAATCTCCTATCAGAGCATGTTCAATCTCCCAGGTCTTCACAAATAAGCTCAGGAGCTCAGCTAAGTTGCTGTCATCTTGTGGAAGAAGAGAAATGAGCTGCAGAGAAGTTATGCACAGCAGCAATTACCCACAGACAGGCACAGCCCACTGACCCGGCTGCTCAGATGGACCTTTTGCAGCAGCAATTACCCAGGAAAAAAAAAAAAAAAGAAATAAAATTGATGAGTGGCAGACACAGGCACAGGGATAAAGAACAGAAGTCCTGTCATAAAGCATGTCTCAAGTGCTGATTATCTCACTCCCTTCTCAGAAGGGCCAACAAGCAGCTTTACCAAGACTTTATGACACAAATAACATTTTTTCCAGACCTATTTTCATTGCCAGAGCCTCTTTCCTCTTTGTAATGGTAAAAGTCTGGAGGACTAAGCTTAGACTCTTCCAGGGAGTGTTAGGGAAGATGAACCCCATACTTTCATACCCTATAGTTTGGCAATGCAATCAGTGTGGTGTTACAAATGAGGGGAGGGGGAACAAGATTTCTCAGATGTAGAATACCTAGCAGACTGTGAAGAAGAGTTGAAGAAAACTTCAGAGGAGTCTCTGAACTTAGAATCTTTTTCTTGTTGCTTCACCAGACCCATTTGCTTTTATCGGGGATGATTTCCTGCAAGGTCACCAGTATTATTTTCTGCTCCTCAGATGCTTTTGCTTGGTGAATATAGTAATATATAATGTACCTGCCAAGCCCTTTATGTAGACTCCAGAGGAGGTCCAAAGCTCATATAGTAGCTGATGCTTTGTGCTAGCTTTTAGGTAAGAAATCAAGGTGGCATTGTTCACCTGGTCCCTCAGATAAAAGATTATTTGCACCCCCTTTCACCATGCATATGCTGTGTATCACTAATTATCCTAAGAAATTAACAGATGACCCTTTTTTGGTGATAGGAGGCAGCATAGATCTGTATTTTCAGGCAGAATGCTCTCCACCTGGATTTCATGACCTCTTCTCTAAGCCTTCACACAAAAGATATTTTCACCTATTAATCTTTGCCAATACTCCTACATGCAGGATACACATTTTTTTCTTTTGAGAAAACATAAATTCTAATTATGGAAAAAAGTGCTTTGGACAGGGCTAGATGTAAATTATCCTTCAAGGACCTGTGGAACTAATTAAAATAATCACACCTGCAAAGTTAGATACAGTTTTTTTCCTGGGGTTATATCGTTATAGCTCTCTGGTTAGTATCAAACAGTTTAGTATAGAAGTAATCAAATAGCCTGTTCACATGTCAAGTAACAATCGCTTCCTTTTGAATTCACAATGTTTTTTAAAAAGCTCCTAAAATACACAGGTGTTATGTGCTGTACCTACCTCTCCCCAGTCCACGTTTTTGGCTGGTAAGGGATAATATGTAGTTATATCATATGCTATTTCTTCCATAAACCACTTAAAACTTTTGCAGTTGTGATCTTCACGGAACTTTTTCAGCTCAGATATATCTCCATAGGGCAGTGCCTGTGTCTCCGGCCGGCTGGCATAGAAGTAATCTTTGTATTCGTCCCACCACACTTCTACAACTCTGACATAATTCTGTGAAGAATAAAGACACTGCTACAACCTCAAAGCACACACAAACAGGCCTGAAGCAACTCCTTGTTAATAACAGAAATTTAAGGGTTTATCCTCTTACAGGGATGAAAATATTACATAGCTCTAATAATTTGTCACTATCAGTAGATTACACAAGACACGTTATTTTCAAATGATAGTTTAGGACGGAAGCCAGCAAATTAAACTTGGCTGCTTAATGAGAGTGCAAAATCTTTTTCTAAGGTTAGAGACTATTCACTTGAAAATAAAGACTTTTCAGCTATGGCTGCAATAAAATGTTGCATTCATTTGTTGCCACCAGAACTGTGATTCATGGTTTCTATTCACCTTCTACAGTTTTTTAACGCAGAGAATGACATGCATTGGTCCACTAACAGGAAAAAAACCAGTCTTAAATGGGTCAGCTATTTGAAGAAGGGGGAAAACTGTATATCTCACTTGGTAATAAGCTTCTCCCTCACATCTTTCCTCTCACTGTCTTTGATGGCTCTTATCTCTTATATTACCTGTACACATTCTAGATGCACCCCTCACTCTGTCCAGTTCTTCTAGTGTTAATGATCTGGTGTTGTAACAATCTTAACAGGTCTGACTAAAGGCACAAATTATTGTGACTTTTACTTTAATCCACATCCAGCATAAATTGAACAAAGCTATAAAAAAAGGACATTTACTGTGAGGTTAGAAGGGTGCCTGAAGAAGGGAAAAAGCTATTTCTACATCCTAGCTTGTACAGAGAAGCAACTTAGTATTTAAGAACACTCAGCAGTTTTTTGTTACATTCAGTAAGCAGACCAACAGACTCATGTAAAGTGTTAAGATATGCAGTAAATATTTTTGATCAGATTTTCAGATTACTAAAATGGTTTTTATCATTTCAGATAAGGCAAACAAGCACTGAGCAATACACCTATCATTTGCTTTCCTTTTGCAACTGCTCTGTCTCTACTCCCAGATACGGCCCCCTGGGTTCTCCTGTACTGGTCCTAGTCCTTGTTCCATCAAAATGTTAATCAATTCACATTACTAATAAGTGACTTAAATTTTTTTGGGGGGTGTGGGGTGTGTATGGCAGGTTTTCATTTTACCATTCAGCTAGGCTGGGACATTGCCTTTGGAACTAACTGCTAGCTTGGCCCAAGCCATACTCTGTAACCCTACAGGTAGTCATTGTCAGAGGTAATGTCTAGGAAGATTGCTCTGGGATTGGAATTTATGAAGACCTGGGTCTTTAGGAACGGGATTTACCAACGCCAAAACAGTGCACAAGAGAAAGCTTACACTGGGGAACAGAAAAACTCAATAGCAGGGTTGTGTCTCTTCCTGCTGGTAGGTAAAAACTGATATGACACAGTTTTTCTTGATTCAAATAATCTCTTCAGATACAGAGCTGGCTCATTTCTTCTCTGGAATTGATGTCTAATTTTAATCTCAGGGCCTGAGTAACACTTCTAGAACCTGCAGTGTACCTGAGGAGTTACCAACCCTTATGATAATAGTGCAGAGCATGCCATCTTCACAGGTGTCATTTACTACTATTAACTAGTTTTGTTAACTAACAAAAGCAGACCCAAAAATATGAGATGCTAGATTACAGAATTCACTAACTTGGCCTAGGGTCATACCCATCTTCATCAAGATAAAGGGGAATTTCAAGCCCATGATCTTCACCTGCAGGACTGTGCTATAGTTACTACCGTTGCTCATACTTACTTGGGCACTGTGCAGCAAAGACTTGAGGTGCTGATATTAAGTAACAGGAAATGGATCTGTACCTCAAAGATAGTAGGGTATGACCTAAGGCTTTAGATCTAATGCATTAGAGCCAGAAGATGGGTTTCAGGATTCTCTTCTCTTTGTAACAGTGGGATTAGCACAGAGATTTTTCTCCTGTGGAGATGATCATCTGAACTTTAGATCCTAAATAGCTTTGGATAAAGTCCTCTCTAAATTGTTGCTGATAATTTAAACAAATTTGCCTAAAACTGTTCTTATCTGAAATCAAAAACCACCTCCAAGGCTCCTTCAAAACTGTACCTTTAGTGTAGGAGAAGAACCAACGTACACAGGGGGTGGATTTCCTTGCCAGCCCTGGAGACGATAGATGTGTCCAACACGAGAACAGGGAACAAAAAGAAGTTTTCCCCCACACTGCCAGATCTACAAGTTAAAACAAAAATATTATTAATATATATGCACAGGAATTTAAGATTGACAGGTAATAAATCATGGAAGAAATGTCAGCTTCATTTTGTACCTTACTGATGGTCATATATTTATATATTTTTTGCTTCAGATGCAAGCATAAAGAAAATAGGTGTTTGAAATTAAAGAGATACTAAGTACATCTTCAACTCAGCCACAAAATTACTCAACTAAAATGTTGGGTACCTCATTCCATCACTATTTTAGAACAACAGTAAGGAATGAGTGCACAAAATCTGAGTAATTTTTATTACGACAGAATTAATGATATTTTGATTTCACTAAAGTAGTTCACGTGCCATCATGAAGATGGGTTTTGGTTAGGTGCCCATTCACATTTAGGTTTTTCTCAATAAAGAATAGTAGGACATAAGGATGTCTTTGGTAACCCATTGCTCCAAGTAGAAACAGATATTTAATTGACTGCAGTAGCTGAAAATAAAAAAATGGGTAAAATATATTACCATTCTGAAATTCCCTCCCTCCCACATATCTTTGGATAATCCCTTAAAGGGGAAAAGAAACCATATTAAGTCAGAATTTAGTTACTCATAGTTTGGAGAAGTTTAATGGTAGCATCAAATCCAAATTCAAGCTAACTTTGGGAATGTTTCAAATTAGGAAAGATGGGCACAATATCTTGCTTTCTTCATTGCATTGTGATGTTAATTTTGTTAATCCTCAGATATGCAAGGCCATTAATTTCATTTGCTATCTAGGAGTCAGCACGCAAGGCTGATAAAGGTTTAGTTCTTCTGGAGGTTGGTTGTGATCTACATGAAACCAGTTTGGAGGTCTCTACATAATGAGCATTTCAGTTACAGAACTACTGTAAATCATTTCAATCCTGATTTTGATCTCAGCAAGATGGAGAATGATCTGGCCTGTGTGTGTAACACCCTGAAAAACTACCCATTGTAAATGTGGATTTACAGCTGAGCAAGTGCACTCAGAGCTTTCCTCTAACTCATGAAGAGTAACTAAGGGAGCTCTGAATGTAATTTTTGTAAAATTCAGCTACAATTTCACAGATCGCTGCTGAGGATATTAGACATCTTCACTTTTGTCTGTTAATGGGAACCAATTCCCGCTGTCTGCCACTTGTGGCATTACAAATACTGAAGCTACAATAAGCCAATGATGATCATCTTACTTTTCCTGCAAGCTGAAGAGCATGCACATGCCTAGGAGTGAAAATAAAGTCCTCCTCAGCGATTATGAATTATGCAGTTAGTATGTCAATTATGGAGATTTCTCTTGCAAAGAAGTTCTTGAAATTCTGAAAAGTATATAATTTTTCACTCATAAAAATGGCAGGGAGGAAGCAGATTACTTTTTGTTGCACTACTGTATACTTTCCAAGCGCACATGCATAAACTGAGGACTACTTGTTCTCTGTCATTGCTTTCATTAGAAGCAACATTTTTCTGTATCACTATGAGAACATTCCATTTCCTCCCATCCAACTTGCCAGTATGGTTTCATATTAGGTATTTGGGCAGTTAGGGGTGCAACCCCAAACCATTTACAAAATCTAGATTATGCATCACTTGTGTCTCAGCACGAGGCTGCCTCTCTGAACACTTCTGTCCCAAAGTCCATAAGGAAACACTGGGGAGACACATTTCTGTCACATCATCTCCTCACAACAAAACCTGGGCTCCATGGGGAAGAGGTAGGTCTGCCTAAACTCCAAACAAAAGTATTTACAGGAAAAAAAAACTCTATTAAATTATATTAGTTTTCTAATAGTGTTGTTACCTTGTAGGAAATTTCAAAATTTTCACCACCCCAGATTTGAAGCCCTGGATCATAGAGACCCAGTTCAAAGAAGAAATCACGTTCAATGGCAAACAAGCCACCAGCCATTGCAGGGGACCTGAAAGAGGAAGAAAGTGTAACTCCTTCTGTCAAAGGATACAACAGCACTCAGAGAAAGCATTAGCTAAGAAAGCAATTCTGTTAACATACAGTAAAGATCAGGTAAATGGCAATACACTGAAAAATCATAAAGCTTTGTCATCAGCTTGCAGCAGTTTTCTGAAGTGGCATCTATATAATTTTTAGTGAAGTCACATTTTTTGTTATATTATGAGTTTTCTTCTGTAATTAATTTATTTAATTAATGAATTTCATGATAGAAAATCTTGGTCCAAATTTTCCATTCAGTCAGTCAACATCCTTCTGTTAAAATAATAGAAAACAAGATGAGACAGTTGGGTGAGATGTGTGTCTCTTAAAAGTTGTTCTAGTTTTTGAGATAACGTGAAACTGCAAATAGGTTTATATTCTGAGGAGCTGCAACATTGAAACTCATGTCTATTAAACAAGGAACAGAGTTTTTCCAGCTTTCTAATCTTCTAGCTCTTTTTTGACTATTTCCATAGGAGACACTTTACATTATACTCAGTAAAATTTTAGAGGGCCTAGATAAAGTAGTGCAAGGTTTCCATTTTGGTTTAGTATCATTTTTTTACCCTTTTTCTTTTAATGACTTTGTAAATCCTTTCCCAAATGCCATGGTTCAATTAGCAAGTTTTAATGTGTCAAAAAGATGCTGTGGTCTGGATTAGAGCATGTGCTGATTTTGGCTGAGGTGGAGTTAATTTTCTTTGCAGTGGCTGGTATGGAGCTGTGTTTTGGATTTGTGCTGAGCACAGGGCTGATAATACAGAGATGTTTCAGTTATTGCTGAGCAGGGCTTACACAGAGCCGAGGCCTTTTCTGCCTCTCATTCTGCCATGCTGGGGAGGGGACTGGGGGTGCATGGGAGGCTGGGAGGGGACACAGCCAGGACAGGTGACCCCAACTGACCAAAGGGATATTCCCAACCCATACAGCATCATGATCAATATATGAGAATTTGGGGAAGAAGGGGGCATGTTTGGAGTGATGGTATTTGTCTTCCCAAATTACTGTTACATGTGGTTGGCCCTGCTCTCCTGGAGATGGCTGAACACCTGCCTGCCATGGGGAGCACTGAAATCATTCCTTGTTTTGCTCTGCTTGTGTGCGTGGCTTTTGCTTTTCTGATTAAAATGTCTTTATCTCAACTCCTGAGTTTTCCAGATTTTCTCTCCACTGGTGGGGGCACAAGCAAGCAGCTGCATGGTGCTTGGCTGCGGGCTGGGGTTAAACCATGACAGAGCATTTTTGCAGAATGGCTCTAACTAAAATTCTTTGGTAGCTTGCTCACACTGAAATAGAAAGTAAGATACATTAAGCCATTTCCAGTGCATTTAGCAAGAATTTATCATCTAAGGATCAATAAATATGCAAAAACCTTAATGGATACAATCTGGAGTCCTTACTAAGTTGACAATTTAAAAAAGAAATTGTAAGGAAAAAATGAATTCTTTCTGACTTCAGATGATCTGCAGCACTGAAAGGAGGATCCAGGAGACCACATAACCCTGGTGAGCCAATTGAGACATGAGTAAAATACTCCTGCATCATCACAGTATTGAGATGTGTAATTTCTAGGACTGTTCAGTCTATTAGATAAAAGTCTGGAGAACTGCTTAAGAAAAAGTATCCTGTAGGGTTCAACATACACCCCTTTCTGCATAGCAGAGGCAGGGCAACAGAAACGCAGCCACTGACTCTAAGCATAATTAATTATCAGTTTAGTCACTGTCCAAATTAGGTGATCGCATGCCAAGGTACTGCTGCATGTCCCTTTCTGCTGGCTGCCTACTGTATTTTCCTCCAGTGCTGTTTTTACATCCCAGGGGTTCAAAAGTCAAGAAGCCAGAAGACACAGCATTTTGCATAGCACAGCCCTGTGGCTTTCCTGCACTTTTGGTTTTCTCCTCAACACCATTAAGACTTGGCAAGTGTAGGAGCCTCAGATACTGAAGTTTCAGTCTTGGCCTCCAACATGCTGCCAAGTGTGTTAAAGAACACAGTAAAACCCACATAAGCTCAGTAGTTGACTTTATAGGACACCAAGAGGTAAGCAATCTTACTAAGGAAGGATCCAGTCCTGGGGCAATTCTCACGTTACAAAAACTTCGTGCTTTAAACTGTTGAGGATCTTTTTGTTTTCTTTTTAAACTAAGCAATTCTGGCTGTGGTTTCAACAAGACTTTTACTTGGTCTTACTTGCCTTGGTATTGCCGCAAGAAAATGCACACAGCCTGCACACAAACAGATGCAAGGCATGTCTCCTTTTAAAGGAAGCGTTGTAACTCTGAAGGTATTATTAAAAATAAAGTCATCTTTTAAAACATTCTGAGAACATGTGTTCTGTGTTTCTGGGAACAGTTTAAACAATTTTAAGACCTGTTTGGATGGTAAACACAGAACACTACAGCAATGTTTGAAACAGTTTATCCCCCTCTAAGTGAATATTAAAGTTCCAATGTGGACAGCCTCATCAGAAAATGGTATTATTTAAACTGTATACAAAACAGATCAAAGCTTCATGACTTGCTTGCATGTGTTGCCATTTTTGCAAAGAACAATCATGGGTGGGGATAGGGAATTACCAACATCAGTTCTTACAATGTTTAAATCATATATACAAGCATTAGATTCCGAAGATGTGAAGATTGCTTTCAACTATAGTAACACGATTAGTTAAGTGTGAAGGGGATAGTAATAAAAAACAACAGAACCACAGTCTCCCAGTCTTGAAAAGCCATCCAGAAACCCTAGTTTCTAGGCAGTTTTTGCTTTCTGGGATGAAAACATACCCCACTACAAAGCATAACAAAAAGGCAGAAATTCTGTGAAAATGATTGGAGTTTTCCCACAGTAAAAGGTGCTGGTTTTATCTTTCTTCCTTTTTTTTTTTTGTTACGTGTATTATATTAAAATGCTTAAAAAATATCTAGCCGAGATTTTTAACAGTATGCTTCTTTGTCAGATGTGATCCATTGTGAAGCAAGTGGGAGAAATATGACAAGAGGGATTTTTTTGATACACATGCATAATCCTCCAGCTGTATACATGCATCAGGCCATGACAGCAGGCTACAGATTTTATGCATTACTGCCTATTATAAATACTTCCAGCATGCTCATTATTTCAAACCAAATGGTTAAACAAGCACTGTTGTTTCCAACAGTACTTAAAAAAACCATCATAGCTAATTAAAGTTTTCCCTGGCAACAAAGTTATACAATATTTTATTTTGCCAAACAGAACCCACTCATTCTAACGCGCACCCTATTAACTGCACAAGAGCAGGAATGGAGAGGCAACAGAAGGTAGCAAAGATATTTTGAGCAAATAGTCAGTTGTGGCAAACAGGTCTGATTAAACAAAGCAGCTAGTGTGGTTAGAAACGTGAAGGTGTTCAGGCTAGAAGTACATGCAAGTTTTAGTGGATCAGTATCGACTTCAGAAAAAAATAAAGAAACGGGTAAGTGATTTAGTGATTACCGATACGGTTCAGTTTTTGTCTTTCTGCTTTCCTTCTCTCTCTTGGTCAAGGGAACCCTCTTCCATAGCATACTCCAATCCCACGCTCCTCTAGCAAACCCATCTTCGTCACCACCCCCTTGCGGCACAATCTTAAAAGTGTTGCCATCTATGACATCTATGAGGGGCACGGTGCACGTGGTTCTGCACGTGGGGCGGCGCGCGGCAGGTGCGGGTATGGGCAAGGCCCGCGTGGCACACGTGCACCGGCCGTGGGTCGTGGGGAGAGAGGGGGGGAGGGAAAAACGAAAGGGTTTAGACAATCAGTTGTTATGGTTCACAGTATGTAAACAGCTCTCTTTACCGATAAGGCTCAGTTTTATGCTTTCGTTTGGACTTTTCCTTGTGGCTTAACGGAATTCGTTTCCATAGCAAACTCCAGTCCCAGGCCCCTCTGGCAAAACCATCTTCATCCCCACCTTGTTGTGGCTCAATGGAATAATCATTCCCATCTATGTAATCTATTAGAGGTACAGTACATGTAGTTCTGAAACATTTATAGAAGGGAAAGAAAGAGCAAAATACAATTTCAGAAGAGTAATGTCTCTAATCTGAAATTTACACCATTAATAAATTAAGTTCATAGAGCAGAGTATATAAAAAGTCACTTGTAAACATTCTATTAAAAATGAGGCCTCATTAGAAGAAAAAAGATATGGTCTTTTCTTTACTGAAAGCAGGAAAGTTAGGTCTGACATGCTAATATATCAATTTGTTTATCACTACATTTTCCTTTATGTAGACTTCTTAACATCAGTCTTCTACTAAAGCACTGCTGGAGGCAACAGAGGAGCCCTCAGAGGGCCAGGATTCTCACAGTATTATTATTTCCTGTAATTTCTATTCGTATCAGATCTTAGCTGTCAACAAGTATGATAAACTTTTAGCTTTTACTAGTGTTAACACAGATTTCCATGATACTCTCCTATTCAAATGCCCTGCAAACCCAGCCTCTAAGGGTAAAGAAACATTACTAGTACTCTCCTAGAAGCAGTCTTCAGTAGAATTCTTCCTGTTAGATTTGCAATACACTTCTCACTGTCATCTATCACACACAGTATTCACCAAGGTAAAGACATTATCTTGCTTTTCTCCCCACATTTTTCAAATGAGTTTCCCAGTGACCCAGGCTGGGGCACTTGTACCTTTTTAAATGAAACCCCAAGAGATAGAGAAGGTGAGGGAAGAGAAATGTTAACACCATGCTGTTCTTTGAGGCAGAAGCACCCTGGGTCCAGGAGGCTGCCAAGCACTGTCTGCTGGCACTGTATGCCTCAGCATCTCTGGTCCTCCTGCAGCCTTCTCCTCTATGGGCAGTGCTGTAGGATGCCTCTAAAGCTCTCTGTTCTCACCAGCCCTTCTTGTGTAAAACAGTGATACACGCTCAATGGGAGCACACAGGCATTTCCATCTAGTATCTTGGCCCAAGTAGAGTATTGGTTGAGTTACAGCCTTTAAAACACACAAAACCCAGTTCTTCAAGGGAATTCTGGTAGCACGGCAGGTTAACAAATAGTTTTTAGATTAAGCAGCTATTTTATGGGATTAAAGAGTTTAAACATGCACGTGGTTTCCTAAACACACATACCACTGACCACACAAGCTAAGAGTGCGGTAGCACACAGCAACAACAGCATTTCAACAGCTGGAAGAAATGAAACCCCCGGGGATCTCTCTCCTCTGTCACCTCTCCCCCTCACAGTGCAGGTTCTTCCACCACAGACCCCTGGCAAGTGCCTGGGCTTGTGGCAGAGACAGGCTCAAGCCTGACCTCGCTTTGCTACAGACAACACTCCAAAGCACTTCAGAGGAAACAAAAAAGATCATATATCAAGATCAAAGATGAGAAAGGTATAAACTCTTGAGATCACAGGGGCTTTAAACTCCCATTAAATCAAAACATTTATTGCTGTTTTTTCTCTACCAAAAGCCACAGGTTTTTTAGTTATTTTGCTCAATCATGCTCCTTATTCATTTAGAATGGAACATCTCTATATTAGTGCCTCAGATAATTGTGAAAGACAAGAGTTATATATAATCTACACTAGACAAAATATTCAGTATGCCTACTAAAATTAACTATCTGGAGATTAATTTGCCTGACTATATTCCTTCCTTATTATGTATCTTTTATGCTGGGAAATAATGTAATCATCATACAGAAAATAATGATATATTTTATATATATATCTTATATATAGATATAAATCTAGATATAGATATACATCTTATATATAGATATAAAACAAACTGACTGTAGTTTGAAAAGTGAAGATTGTTACTGTGACTTTTTCTTCCTAAAAGGCCAGACACTGGAAACAACAGGAGAACATTACCTGTCCTTAGATATAGGAGCTATAAGTGGCGCATACCAATTAATTCCCACCTCACAATGGGCATCAAGGTAAACCAAAACCTTTGAAAGGAAAGAAAAAAGTAACTTTTATTTCTGTATAAGACAACATGATTTAATTAATCTTATTTACATTAAGATACATTCATCTTATAAACAAGAAAATGAAGACTAAATTAGTAAAATTTATCTCTTCTTAAAACAGTATCAATAATTTCCACATGTCTATTGAAACCACCACAACATTTCCCCCAAAAAAGAAAAAAAGACAGACTTGTGTGTGAACTGGCTCCTACCTGTCCAAGTTTAGCCTTCTGGGCTCCAATGCTTCTAGCTTGGATCAAACCTTCTCTCCTCTCATTTCGAAATACCTTTACAAGACCATTCCACTGCTTAATATACTCATCCAGCCTCTCCTGTAAGTGTGCTATCAGATAACAAAGAAAAAAACTTTTGGTGAGGTTTAATAAAAAAGAGTTTTTTACTCTTAATATAACCCCCAAAATATTTACAGAAATCTCCAAGAACCTTTAATTCAACCACTCTGAGGAGATTAAGACCAATGACCTCATGGCACAGGTTTGTGTCAGGCACATCTGAAGAAAAAGCAGCTGAAGTGGTTGGCCACACCACAGGGAGCTGAGTGGGCAACTCCCAGTCACTCCAACATATCACATGGCTTTCAGGTTTTCATCTGTATTCCAAGCAGCCAGAGAAGCTTGCACACTTCAGCACACAGTCTTTCCTCATCATAGGAAGTCACACGTACAGCTGAAGGCACCGCTTTTCAGTTAAACATTTCCCTTCCCTCCCTTTCTGCCTCACAGAATTTTCTGTCTATCAGTAATCTGGAACCCTGAGGCAGAATCTCACCATGCTCAAAGTATTGCCCTCCTTCATCTAGACCTGTTCCTTCTTGTGGAGGTCTTATGATAATCTTATAATGAAATTAATGACAATATTTGGAGGGCCAGAAGTGCGTCATCATCTGAGGAGACAACAAACCTTCAGCCAAAGCGATTTCTATCAACAAAGGAAAGTGTCACCACACAAGAATCAAGATGAGCTATGCTTAAATGGTTGCAGATTTGTATTTGCAGATTTGTATTTGTCTTTGCCAAACTTCTCTGGGAACCACATTCCTACCACACAATTTGAGAAAAGGATTCTAGTGCTGCTTAGCATTTTTGCCCAGATGATTCTGTTGAGAAAACTCATGAGGCAGAAGGGCTGGTAATCAGGCGCCTGCTGTTTGCGGCTACGCTGACTTAGCTACTGGTGTTTGTTAGAAATCTATTTTTATACTCAAAGGCTCACAAGAAATGCCTACAGCTTCAGTTTCTCTCACTCAGGAACCAAAATAAGCCACCTAATCTACAGCTGAGGCATCCACACACTGGTTTGCTTTGCACCAGCTCCGAGGGGCTGATAGATGCCACATCTGTGCTGATCTAGCAGGAGGTGGGACATGTAGAGGTGGAAGCAGAAGGATGTCCCTTTCAGCAGCAACATGCCATCAGGTTACTTCAGCAGAAACGTTTTCTGCAACCTCAATGAAAATTATAAAGTCTGGAGACTTCTGCAACTTACATTTCCATATGTTTTATATTCTTGTCAGCAGAATTAAAAAAATAATTTGAACAACAGCTACATGCAAATGAAAAGGAAATGGTGTTTCTTGAAGTTTCCAAAATTGAATATTCCGCAATTCTACCAAAGAAACAATCTTTTGAAATCATTACCTTTTGATACTCTTATTATCCTTCCTCTCTACCTTTATAAAAGAAAAAGTTTTCTCAACCAAGTTTTATGTATTCTCTTTCTTTTCCCACACACATTTACAATTTCTTTTGTACATCCTTGTACATTAGGAAAACTTCAAGGATATACAAATGTCAAATCAGAGAAAGAAGAATTTTATCACATATGCTGTATAGAAGAACATGCCATGTAATAAATAGAGAATATATGATATGATAGCTGTCATATAAATTTTTATAGGAAAAAATCAACAGAGTTTTGAGGTCATACTGAAGTGCTACTAAGAGAATCTTTATACCACAACATTATTTATGCTGCAAATTCCAATTATGTGTTACAGAAGGACTGTCAGGAATGTTTTAAAGATTTAAAACCTGAAGTTATTTCCAGCTCTCCTGCCTATGAGGCCAAATGTTTTAGTTATCAAATGTTCAACTATGTAAGGCTCACAGGGAGCTGTAAAAACCCATCATATTGATTGTGTAAAGCTTTTCTACAGTACCAGTCTCAGGATTTTGCAGTCCATTATCTGAAACCATGCCAGCGTTAGCAGCAAGTGCTATTTCCCACAGGAAAGCTGAAATTTTCCTCCTTCTCATACTACAAAGCCTGCATGACAGTAGTGTACAAAATCCTGATACTTTTACAGTTAGAAATTCTGTTTGGCTAGCATTAAATTTTGTTCACCTAGAATGTGTATTTATGACATCTGTCAGCAGCCTTACAGCAATCTGGTTTTTGTTCAAAAATGTATATTTTACCTTTCAAAATATTATAATCACCAATCTGGCCTTCCCCTGTTTGAGTTCCTCTCTCATGTCTGAGTGCATGATTAAAGCATGAATCAGTGTCTTTTAAAAACACACGGTTTCTCCCAAGGATCTTAGGCACTGCAGACTACAAGGGGGAAGAGGAGGAAAGCAGGTTTTTTTATCCCCTTCAACTCATGGGCATCCTTTTGAGGACTAGAAAAATGGTATCAGAAGCTGCTTCCTAGAGCAGTTGCCTCCTTCCTCTGAGTACCCTGTACTGTAACACTGTTAAGGTGGGGCTCTCAGCTCTAACACAAGCACTGCTCCATGTCTCAGTTTCCCCATGGCAAGCACCATTCCACAGGTTAATAAAAATACTGCTATCAGCCTGTGCTCATTACTTCCCCTTTGCTTGTCTCACAGGATGCTGCATCAGTTGGAAATACAGGTAACAATAAAGGACATACAAGTAAACAAAAAAGTAGACTAAGCTTTTCAATGCTACCAGGAGCACTGGTGTTTTTTACCTCACAGCCACCCTTTACAGGTGTACAGGCTTCAAAAGCAGTTCCAGCTGAAATTGGCCTCTATGCTTCAGAAAGCAGAGCTGGTGCCCAAATACCTAACAAGTGTTGGAGACCTATACACACAATTGTAATTGTAGGAAGCTTTGTAAATGCAGTTTTATGAATTCTCCCTGTCCTTCCAGAACAGCTGTTTCCTTCACACAGCTAGCACTCACAGAAGAATAAACTGCTTCTATTGAGAATACAAGAAAAACTGGGGAAAAAAACCCCATGTGCAACAGCCTGGCCTCATTGACACTGTGGTAGAAGTTGCTGCAACATTTCTTGGACTCTAACATGAATTAATACAGAGGTCTCCATAGAAAATGGAGATAGAACCATTCAATTAGCTTGGCAATCTTCTTGCTACTGTTCCCTTTGTGCTGTGGCAAAGAAAAAAAGCCAGAGTAGAATTCAGCTCATATTTCTGCACAGCTCTCCACAGTCAAACCCTGCTGTTTGCAGAAGTGATTAAAGAAAGATTGTCATTCAGCAAAAAGACTGCTCCCAGCTGACATTATGCTAAGAATTATAATGAAGAGGACATTTTCCAAGCACTGCAACTGTTTCTCCCTGCAAGACATAACATATATAAGCTTCTATGCAGCTGCAACTCCCTCCCGATGAAAGAGGATTTCTCATGAGGAAGGACAGGCAAGGATTTTTAGGAGCCAACCTATAGAATGTTTGCAACTGCTCCATTTTCATTTCATATCACTTGAGAGGATGGCAGCTGAGAAATAAGGATGGTCACACTGAGCATGAGCAAACATCTACCCAGTCCAGCACATGTGTCACTCAGCACTGGGCTCCAAGAGTGTAAGGTGGTCTTTGCTGGGTGGAAAGGCAGATAGGAAGTGTGCAGCCTGAAAATAGGTGGGGAAGAAGAAAATTCTTTATCTGTGCTGTCAGCATGACTCTTCTGCTGGCTGAAAAAGCAAAAAGCTACCAGCAGTTCTGCTGTGATTAAGAGTGTTTGTATTTTGCAGCTCTCCTAACAACTGGAGAACTCCTCAGGTAGCTTGGCACACTTTGCAGCCCATAATAGTTCATCCTTCTCTCTGGGGAGAAAGAAGTGGAACAAGATTCTGCTCTCTTGGCCATTTTTCATCTAGAACATAATTGGAATTATTGAAATTAAGTTAATTATATTTACCCAGCAATAGCCTAAAGCAGTTTGAAGAATTATTGTAGTGAACTAGTGCAATTGCAGCAAGGTGTTCAGAGCAATGCCAGTCCATGCTTGTCTTAGCAGTCACTCATCCCTGAGAGAACTGCACCTCGAGCTTGCTTTACTGAATTCCCTGATCTAAAAAAGTTATCTGGGAAATTAGAGTGTGAGAGATTTAGGGGCAAGGGTCTGCTGGGTCTTAGATCCAGGCTAGCTGTGTCTGCTAACCATTCATTTATGAGCAGAAAGTAAAAAAGTTTTGTATTAAAACAAATATATATATCTTTAAAAATACTTATTTTGTTTAACAAATGTCATATGTTGGAAAACTAGTACAAGTTGTTATGTCAGACAAACTCATTCCATGAACTACATATACATGGCACAGAGTCAGCTGCAAGTCATGTGAAACCCAAGTATTGAGACCTATCATTAGCAAAAAATCTGGTAAGTTTTCTAGACACAATCAGTGTCACAGTTACTTTACACAGCTAAGCCAGTCCTTGAACAGCTCTGAAGGAAAGCTATGAGCCTAGCTGAAAAGCAAAAAACACAGCATATGTCTGCTGACTGAATTATTAAAATTATATCCCTTAGGAGGGAAGATATTTTTGGTTTATAGCATGTGTGTATATCTAAGCCAAATTCTCAACAGCTGTTAAAGGATACAGAGGACTATAATTTAGCATTCAGTACCTTTATTAGACTAAGCCAAATGCAGTCCAGTTACATATAGGTAACTTTCCCCTCTCCTGTTAAAACAAATGGAAAATTATATCTACCTCTCTACAGGTATGAGTCAAAAAATAACATACAATAACTATTTTTATAGTGACTTACACTCAAAAAAGGCAACCTCAACTATGTGATGAGTTATTTTTTAAAATTTCTAGAGAATATACCCATAGAAAACAACTACCATGAGACTGGAGCTGGGAGAAGCCCAGACCACTTAATAGAAAGGAGAGTTTCAGAACAGTCATCTGTTTTTTGTGTCACTACACAACTCAACTATTATGAAAACAAAGATGAGGGTATCCTGTGCTGCTGACCAAACTTGCCTGTGCTCAAAGCCATCATCAACAACGTCCAGAAGAGACTGTCTTCCCACACAGTCAAAACCATGTTTTTATTTATGTGTCTACCCTTTTTCTCTGTCAACTTCTATTCAAGAACTATGCTGCAACAAATTCTTACAAACATGCAGCTTTGAAGCACTATTTTAAAATCTGTTTAAAGTTTAAAACCAGTCTGATTTCCTCTGTCTCAATCAACTTATATCTGTAGGGTACCACTTTCAGTTCCTCTCTGCATTCAGCCTTGTATTGCATTAACACTGATGATACCACCATGAAAGGTAAAAAACCCCAGTGTATGCTTATAAGAATCACAAATACAAGTACACACATCCTGCCCATAAACTAAGATCAGAATGTAAATTGCAAAGGCAGAAGAAAATCTCTGGACTTACCTTGATATGCAGGACTCAAAGAAAGGCAGAAATTAAAACGTATTTAAATTCTTAAAAGCTTCTTCCCCTCAATAAGAATCAATAAGCAGCTTAATGTGATGTTTAATTAAAAAAGGATGTTAGAAATGTAAAAGATATTGAAAATGAATCATAATAATTTGATAGCCTAGGTAGATTTTTATTATAGCTAAAAAAAGAGAGACATCTGGATTCCTATGTGCAATAAAGAAAGGAATTACTCCTAACTGGCTTAATTCAGACTCCTTTGATACTCTTCAAACTACTTGTTTTCACAAGAGCTAAGATATTAGCTGTCCCAGCTGTCTTCTGCATACCACCCAAAAACTGTGGTAGAGAACTCAAAGGACTGTGAAGAAGCAATCTTTTCTTCCATAGTCAACTCAAACCATGGCAGATAATAAATCAAAAAAGAACTATTTCAGGGGGGGAAAAAAAAGCTTCCTTTTCTACAAGGAATGTGTTAATATTCCAAAGGTACCTTTGTTGCTAAAATCATCAATCAGAACGATTTCTGCCAGGTATTTCCTTGGTGTTCTCTTAATGACACTGTGGACTGTCCTCATGAGCGTGGACCATCCTTCATTGTGGAAGACGATGACAACGCTGGAGGTGAGCAGGTTATCATCATAATGCCAGTACTTGCATCTGTAAAAAAGAGTGTATTTTATTAGCTTTCACATGCTGATTTACAGAACTGCTTAACAGCATCCTTCCTTGTGCAAAGGAAATCTCCCCTGACACCTTTCCATCAGATTTAAGAGAGGCAGGATACAAAAGGTAATACATACAGCTTAAGTGCATCACAGATACAAATAAAAATAAAAGTAGACCGTCAAGCACAAGTTTCAGATCTAGTCCAATTTCAGTGGGCTCCTTCCTTGAATGATGTGAAAACACATGGAGAAAAAAAAAAATAAACAAGAAAAGAGAGAGATAAAAAAACCAAACAAAAATAGTGCAGATGAGTCAGGTCTTTTTTCCTGAGGGGTTAGAGATGATTTACAAACAAGCAATATGAGTACTTCTAATACCTTCCACACTTACCAATACCTCTTAAGCACATTTATCAACAATGGATTTAATTTGCAATTGTAATGTCCATTCCCCCAAATGCATCCCTAAGTGAGACTGCTCTCAGTGTCCCTTATTACAGCCAGTCCAAGTATTTCCTTAACTCGAAGTTTCCCTACATGATCTCCAGCTCCTTTTCCAACTATAATAATACAATTCCTATCATCAAACATAGAGACATAACACTTTTGATTTCAATGGGAAAAATCCTTCCTTTTTTATCTTTCAGCAAATAAAGTTTCTACTGGAGAGATTCTGACTTTTCAAAGACAGCTATCATGTATTAAGAAATTATTAGTGACAAATAAAAACTTGTAAAATTACAGATGCACAAACTTCCATAGTTGTAGTTCACTTTATACAATTAAAAGCTCAAGTACACAGAAACAATGCTGCTTTTGAAAGAAATACCTTAATCATCAGAGATCACCAGGGTTTCTGAAACTACATTCAGTTAAACTTGGAAAGAACTCACATAACAGACCCATAGGTATTTAAAGAGTTTCTCTAGTGAAGGATACATTTCACTTATTTCCCTGATGCTGACAGGGAATAGCATCAACATGCATTTCTCACCTCACAGAAAATAAAAGACATTGGTAGAAACATAGTATTAATTTTGTTCCTGTGGGAGAAGAAGATTACAGAATCAAAACAGACTATAACAAAATTTTATCTAATAAGGCATTTCTTTTCTTAGGAGTGCTGTAAGCAACCTCTGAAACAGCACAATCTCCAGAAGTACAATTTACTGACTAAAATCCCTCAGCTCAATAGTTTTTATGCCTGAAGTAGCTGCAGCTAATCATTGCTACCAACAAAAATGTGCCAGACTGGCTGTGTAAAAGGCTCAGACCATGGATGCCTGCCTTCCTTCCACAGATCCCTCCCAAAGATTCCTGCTGATTACAGATTGCAGTACTTCCACTTGTAGCAAAAGTGTTTAAGCTGTCAACAACTTGCTTAGCCATCTGCAGAGATAAAATGGATATCCTACCTAGGTGTGCTAAGTAGGCTGTGCAGAAGGAAGATTTAATATGCTTAATAACAGATTTACAGCAGAACGGTGTTGCTTCACACACATGATCTCAGTGTTGATTTTGATGACATGGTTATGTAAAAATGGAGGAAAACAGGGTGTTATACTTTAAAAAAAACCAGCATATCAGCTGAATGCCACTCAAGAGCTCTGTGTAAAAGGCAGCAGCACCTTTTGTCTCAAAGCAGAAGGCAGTAGCTGATGCAGCTTTCATTGTGCTCCTGACCTCCACCTGCAGCGGTTTAGCTAGGAAACTTTTTTGCTTATTTTCCAATAAAAAGAGAGAGAGACAGCTACAATGTTTCTGACTGCCTTCAAGGACAAAAACAAAGAAAACCTTGAAAAAGAACACAAATCTTCTGGTTGCTTATTTCTCCCACTTCTGCAGTACAGGTTAGTCATATTTAGGAAAAAAGGGTGAAGAGCATAAGAATGAAGGACAGCAAGTAACTTTGCATAATTTAAAAAAGTCATACCTACTACAAAAGCCTGAATTGAACAATACATCTATGAACAGTTCATAAGCATTTTTTGATCTGTATTTAATACATTTTAAAAACATAAACCCAGAGGTCTAGACAGGCTTTTTGCTACAAAGCCAATATAAATCTCCTTAAATTGGGTGCTGCTAAATGTGCCATTTGCAAACAGTGAAGCATTACATTTATATCTCTAGTAAGATCACACTTCCAGTTTTTTTCCAGACACCTTATTTCACTTATTAGACAGTCCACAGATCTACTCATCTAGCCCATATATTCTGACATGCTGCAGTAACTCCTGTGCACAGTCTTCCTCATCTTGAATTGAGAATTAGAGGTTTGAAATACAGTAGTTGTTTTAGATATGTGCAATTAATAAATGTTTTAATCTCTGTGGCAGTTTTTTTTCAGGTTGAATGTTGCTCAGGTATTTCAGCAACAAAAGCCAGGAGCCTCAGCTCTCATTTCCTTCACATCTATGGGGAAGGAAGGAGGGAATGCTTTCCTCAGTGGAGCAGCACTGACATCCAGTGGTTGGGAAACCACATACCAAGAAACGAGAAATGCATTTTCTTTATGTTCGAAGCTGAATTTTACGGTACAGGTTTCTCTGTAGATTTTAGGCACCAAAAAAGGAAAAAAATACAACTGAATTTCCAGGAACTTTTTTAATTTTTAAAAGAGAGGGTGAAGTAGATATGGATGTTTAGGTAAAAGCTGCAAGCTATTGAAAACTGGCGCAAGCAGATTCCAAGTACAGAAGGTTCTGCGACAAAGAGGATTTAAATATGTTCCAACCTCTAGATTCATCCCCTGGGTGCAGTCCTGCCCACGTACTAGCACAGTGCCCTTTCAGGTGTAGCCTGCAGGCCAGTTGTGGCAATATTCTATGCACTAAATTAATAAACAAATTCATTTAAAAAAAGATATTTTGAATTCTTATTGATAAGGCTGAGAGGATGGCACATGGCAGCAGATATGCAGGAAAGATGAGGTAGCATCCTTAAGACAGGCTTGCCTCTAGACACTTCACATAACTTTTCCTGAGCCCTGTAAAGAGCAATTGTATGGGGAAAGAGGAACAGGCATGCACAGACCTCCAGAGGGTTGGCAACACCTTCCCTGGGCAGTGCTGCAGGGACTAGCTGCTCTGTTTGTGTCCCCTTTCCTTGGGGAACTCAGGGGTGAAAGGAAACAACAACTTCAGATCAGTCCCTGAATAAAAACTTTCCATTCCCCAATCAGCACTGGTACTGCTGAAGAAAAACAGGACTGACTCACCACTGAAGCAAGACGAAACCTTTCAGAAGGCACAGTTGTGATCTAATTGAGAAACAGGGTGAGTAATGTTTTTTCTGTCTATTAGCCGCATACTTAGGATGTGAATTAGTTCTACTCCCTCTCCACCCCTGGAGGGAACAGCACTGCTGCAGCCTGTGCCATGCCAAGGTCCCCTTATCCCCCTGCACCACCCACAGCAGAGAGGAGAGCTTTTACAGGAGACCCTCTGCACAAGAAGCTGAGCATCTGGCCTGGAGTGCTCCTTGGCTTGGGGAAATTTCTGCTCTTACAGCTTTGTACTCTGTTCATTGGCTTGTTCTTAGGATGTCCTGGGGCCTCACAGCTGTGAGTGTGGGTACATGGTCCAAGGGTGGGATGACTGTACACACTCCCTGTTAGCTGCCCCTGAAGATGCAGATATAGACTCATTCCTCAGGCAAAAAAAAAGCCAGCAGTGGAGTCTGCTTCTCCTGGAAGAGTAATCCAACCACCAACAAAAATGCGAGAGCTGAAAAAGGAGAGCACCATCACAGCAATTTAAGGGTGAGCCCCATCAGACAGATACTTAGAGGGCAGTTTAAGATCTGGAGCCAACAGAAGTTTTTCTCCTGTCATGCTGAACCCCTAGCTTTCCCAGTATGCCAGCACCTGAGCTCCAGAACAGGTATCCTGGCTGCTTATCATGACTCCCCACCCCCAGCTCAGCTCTCAAGCTTGCACCTGCACGTACCAAGGACACATCAGTACCCTCTGGATTTTAAAGCACTGCACTTGTGTGCTAAGACCAAAATGTACCAGCCCAGATTCCTCCAAAGGGCAAGCAGCTGCCATCCCATTCCTTTAACCACTCCAGCAACCAAAGAAGCTCCTGAGAAGCTAATCAGTGTTGCAAGATGAGGGCCCCGAATCAGTACAAAGCTGAAGGTCTCATTTTTGTATTTATCCTGAAATCATAACCGGCATTACAAAATAATATAGAACTGTTCACAACTTTAAATTGTATTTTAAATTTTATTTCACGTTTAAAGTGGTATGAAACTCATAATTGTATTATCACCTATTATAATTGCTTTATAGTGCATGCATTTTTTTCAACTCTTTGAAAGAGACCAGCACAAACAAATCCCAAAGATAAGTCAGGAGATCTGTTTTCAGTTTCAGTTTCCTTTTCTAGTAAGTCCTGTTCTTATCTTACAAGGAGATAGGCATTCAGCTGACAGCATGCTGTTTACACATATTCAATACTGAATTCAGGGCCCCTTGTTATTTTAAATCACCAATTTATTATGACTACTGCAGGAAACTGAATCTAGCTCCTAGGAAGATGGATGGGAACTTTTTTTCACAAAACACCTTCAGCTCTTTGCTCATCTATATGGGGGACATCATCAAGGTCATAGCTGAGACTGGCTGCTTGACACCTGCAAGTCAGAAGGATCATTACCTAAGTCTAGAGTAGACAGAATAGACAGAAACAGATCACAGAACTGGGCATTTCTTTGTTAGGATACAACTAAGTAAGTCTAACGCCAGCACTGGATTTGGTACCTGTGAAGCCTTGTGGGATATTTTAATGCACCAGCAACATCAGTACAAGATTATAGCAGTCGACTTACAAAACAGGGGTTCTGGAAGAGAAATAAACAGACAACCCAAGAAGGACAGACTGATCAGCTGAATAAATGTTTTATTCCCTTCAGCAGACAGCATCAAAACCTCTATTACACACTACCAAGAAGCTTAAACCTATGCTGAAGCAGCATTTGCTGTTTTTAAAATAGCTACAAGCTTTGCCCATTTCCAACCCTGAAGTAACTTGCAAGGCTGTGTGACTACATTTTATTATTAGTGCCCTTGGAAGCAAAAGCTACATCTACCACACCTCTGAAAGCAACACAATCCAAATCCAGGGCAAAGTTTGCATAGAAACCCAACATTAGGGGTAGGAGGAGAATTAAAGGAATAACCTTTGCAATTTTTCTAATCACAAGGTACTTGCCCATACTATCACTTAGATGAAAAAATTGAAGCAATAAACACCACAGGGCAGGAAAGCTGGAGCAGCTAGGTGGCTAAAATAAATTCCCTTCCTCAGGGAAGGGGAAACTCCCATACAGGGAGATGGAGCAAAAGCCCTCTGCTTTCCCGTTTTGGTTTAAAGGGAAGAAGACCTCACAGTTCTAGAGGCCTTCTGTAGTCCGGTGACACACTGTGGGTTTTGCATGGATGATATGCCTAATTTTGGTTTTATCAAGATTTTACAGGCTTTACCTAATGTAATAAACAACTAGAAAGAAGCCTGCAGCAGCGAGCTCAGTCTCACAGAAACATTGTATTTCCACCATGCCCTGCCCATCAGGTATTGAACCTTGAAGTTCCTACCCATGCTCACCTGGACTGCATTAGAACTTGTATCCTGCACATTTATTTGCTCTAGCACAGTGCAGTCTGGCTATCAGGAACAAGACAGAGCATAAGAAGTGCATTTCATTCTTCAGTTTCAAATTCAGATTGCAACTCATTTGGCGAAATGATTCCTCCGCGTGCCCCGGAATTTCTGTGCTGCAAGCCGGCACCTGGAGGGTTACACAAACAGCTGCAGGAAATGGCTCACACTCTTCTCTGCCCCTCCACTGAAGTCAAAGTTTAAGACACAATTTAAATATACTCCAGGTGCTGTGCTATGTATGTTTCTGTTGCATGAGAGGTCATGTTCAGAGTTTGGTCATCTCATTTCAAATGCACACCCAGAGAAGTAAGCAAATCCAACTACAGATAACACACCTGGTGCCTCTGTCAACTTCTTTGTCCTGTTTGGGTGAATTATTTCTCTCTCAAAACTTAACATTTGAAATGCTAGCAGCCAACACTAAAGAGATGAAGGATGCATTTTCTCTGTAGTTTTCACTACACTACTGGGACCTGAAATATTAACAGAAAGTGCTGGGTTTTGCTTTAAGTCCAATGCCTGGAATTCAAATCTTTCCTGACCACATGAGATGCTCTCACAGTATATGCTAATTACAATTTAAACACCATTTTTTTCCCCCTCTGGGAGTCTTGCCAGCAGTATGGCAGCTGATAATCTGCAATGGAAAGTTAGCCTTTCTGATTTAGTGTGACCACTATAATTCACCTGATTCTGAACCCCAGCTCTCGCTGAGGTGCACAAAAATTTATGTGGCATTACATAACTAGTTTTCTTTGTTACAGAACAGTTCCAGTGTATTATGTGGCATTGGAATAAAAGATTTACCCAAGATACCGAGTGAAATGAAACCAAGTCCCTAATGGTTTGCTTCCAATGATATGGATACCAAAAGTAATAATTGAAATCCTTTTTCTTGTAACAGTATCAAATATGTAATTTGTACAGTGCTATAATTAAGGAACTAATCACATTCCTGAAGAAAGCAGGCTCCACTCCAGAGCCTTTCTATTCAATCTTCTTAGCTACAAGAAGATTGACTGGACAAGTAACTACCCACTGGAAGAGAACATATTAAATTCATGTTATTTGCCCAGAGTAATAAGACTGTCCATTTCTAATGAGGAGCCAAGACTCATCTGCCTTATTTCATACCCTGAGTAATTAGTTACAACTAAAGATTTTGGTATTTTTTTACTCCAGTCCAGCACTAACCATTTCCTGTACAATTCAGTATTATTAATATCATTTGGACCACACAAAGGGTCCAAGCTGTCACCATCAAATTATGATAGGAAAAACATCTTTACTAACAGCTCTGCCTTACTATCACACAGCTCTGTATGTATGTATTCTTAGTAAAGTTAGAAGTCTATTTTTGGCAAGAATTTCCTCCTCTTTTTCTATACTAAAATTAATTGAAAAATAAAACTAACACCCTTTAAAACTACATGTGCAATTTTTAAAAACAAGCCAATTCTCATTCCCTTTAGTTTTATAAAATGAGCTACAAAGACAGTTGTCCAAAAATACATTTCTCTATGCCCACAACATTGTACTCAAGCAAGGAAGAGTTACCTTTTCAGGTTTTTCAACAAAGGCTCATTGTCAATTGTTCTGTTTGAAGTCAAAGGTGACCTTTGGCAACAAATCCAATTATTCAAGTACAAATTTGTATGGCCCAGGGGCTATGCCCTGTAACAGCAAAAATGTCCTTATAAAGAAAAACTCAAATTGGATAACCCACAGAAGGAAAAAAAACACTTAAAAATATTTATTCTGCCATGATCATACTGACAGATGTGTGTGGGTGATGCAGCTGAAATTCTGGCTCACTGTGATGAGTAGACAGCAGTTATTTATTGTCATACTGAAAAAAAATCCATCAAGAGATTAATTTGTCTCATGCCGTAAACATTAATGATGTTCCCTCTCCCAGTCAAACTATTACGGATAAAATTCCTTCAACACTTGTGAGAAGAAGCTGTCAAAAACCATCTAACTTAAATAAAGTCATGAGACTAAAACCTTCTGGGTCAGTAAGAATAATTAGTAAGCAAGTCTTCCATGGGTTGGATAACAACAGCATATCAAGCCTGAGCAAAGCATGTTGAGCTCTAATCCTTTCTTTCAGCCAACACAGTTAATTACCCTGGCATGAAATCTGATCAGCACTATGAACACCCCTGGCTCGAGGGCTCTACAGCAGTGCAAGTTTGTTAATAGGAGAAACGGGGAGTTCCACAGAGCATAATTTAAAATACACTGTAAGAAAATGCTTCTTGACTTCAAAAGTGCAATTAGCATGGCTCAAACCCAGCAAAATACAGGAATGAAAATGGCAGGTGCAGACTGGAGCGTTCTACTGTGAAAGTGGAATTCATGAAGGAAAACCTCATTGATTCTGAGTGGTTTTGAGCTAAAAGTGTAAAAAAGAGGCTACTGCAACTAATGCATCATGGATATGTATTTTTTAGAAATACTGAATACAGATTCCTTGGAACATCTTGCACTGCTTTGCTCTTGTGTAAGCAGGTGCAGCTCCTATGAGCACCGGACTCTTCTCAGAGCTCTACATCTGCAGTCATCACTGGTTTCATCCATCAGGCAATTTTCTCTCCTTTTTTGACTCTTCCATGCATTATTTACATGTTTCCTTATATCTGCCATAAGAAGTTAGTGATTTTGGGAGCTACAACTTTGTCAAAAAGGGCCAAGGAATGGCATCTTTGAGGACAACCTCCACAAAAACACAGGAGCCATCCATTCCCATATGCAGTAAGTCAAACAGGCATGGCAAAAAACCCACCTGGCAGCACCAAGAATGCCAGAAGGTAGAGTAGGAAAGGTAGAGGCATGGACTGGCTACCTAGAAGAAGTACAGAAATACTGCCTGAGCCCATGAAGAGAGAATTAAAGGCAAAGCTTTGTGGAGTTGAAATCCATAAGATGGAAAGGGCAACGAGAAGAGCTTGTAGGCTAAAGAAGAACTAAAGAAAACATGAGTTTACTGATAAATGAGATGAAATTTAGTGTCAGAGGACACATAAAAGATGGAGACACTCAACATCTGATTCCCTTCACTGTTTACTTGCAAGGTTTCTGTCAGCCCTCCCATTTCCCTGCGTCTAGGGGCAGCCTGCAGAAGGGAAGGAATATCCACCAGAGAGGAGAGTCAGGGACCATCTCCCTGGACATATCACAGCAAATGGGATAAACATGGTACAAGTCCATGGGACTGGATGGATGGCACCAGAGGGCACTGAGGAAGCTTATGATGTCTTTGTGAGATCATGCTCTACTCTATTTACAAGGTCCTGGTGCTTGACAGTGGTTCCCGAGGACTGACTAGAACAAATTCTTGCCCACCTTCAAGAAGCAGGATCCAGGAAACAATGACCTTGAACTAATTAGCACCAGGTGGAATTTTTGGAACTGATTAACTTTAGTCTATGAAAGACTGCCTCCTGCTAGAATAAATCAGAGCCAGTTTAGCAGAGTTTAAATGTGCCAGAGATTGTCTAGCATAAGGACAAGGGGAAGCCATCAATAGAACCACACAGAACTACTGGTTGTCCAAGAAAGACTCAGACAGCACCTGTGACGTGTATGGAAGAATCAGAGCACCTGACAGGACAGAAGTCACAGGCAGGAGACACCTCCTTTTGAAAAGGGGAACTGTGAAGAAGGGAAAGACAGCATGATTAAAAACCAGATGCTATTAGCAGTAAGACATACATTCTTTAAATCCACAGGGTGGTGTCCAAACAAGGGAAACAAAAATGAGCATTAATTCAAGCTAAGTGCATGTAAATAATAAGATAGAGTTAAAAAAAGAAAACCAAAAGACCCTCAAAACCCAAGTTTGAGAAATAGCTTACTGAAGTATGAAAGCTGCTATTGAAATATTTTTTTCAAACACCAGAAGTAGGATACCTGCCAGAAAGTCTGTTGGGCTGATACATGGTTAAAATGACAAGAGAGCACTTCAGAAGCAGGAAGGCCAAATTAAGTATTTTCGCTGAACTCTTAGCAGTGCCCAACACCAGACACCAGGAGAAGAGAATTAAAAAAATGGCAGGTACACAGTGATGCTTCCTACTAAATACTCCTATCTTCAGATAATCTGCATGACAGCTTCAACTGGAATTTTCTGCCATGAATAGCCTAATGGCCTTTTTTTTTAACGCTTAATAAAACCAGTATTTCCCAAACAATGCAACATAAATTGACAAATTATTGTAGTGCGTAACTATTGTTGACTCCAGTCTTGTTATCAAACAGAGGAACACATTACATTAATTTTTTTATCAAAGGGCTCTGGGGAGCTAAAGAATTGCAGAGCCCTAAGTCCTACTTCTGTGTTGAATAGAAGCTACTAGTAAATAACAAAATTAGTAAACCATAGACACAGGTCTTGTGGAAAAAAAGCCATGCCACAGAAAAATACTGTCATCTTCTGAAGAAATCAAAAATTATATGGACACGAGAGAGGCTATTAATACAGTAATTTCCAAAGCATTTGATGAGGTTCTTTGCTTTCTTTACAGGCATAGTTCTTCATCAAAGTATGGCAGATTTCTTAGGCTAATAACTGCTAAAGTCTATTAATTCCAAATTTTAAGTGATTTTGCAACTGTAGCAGCATAAATGTCTGTGCTGGCAGCCGAGCAGTCCAACTCCCCTTCCAGGTCACTCCTGAACAATAAGAAAGTTCTTGGTAGCTGCAATCAAAATGACTATAAACAGCTGCAGAAAAATTCAAGAACTCTATCAAAGCAATGAGCCAGCAGGAGAGCTCAGTGCAAGTGCAAATGATTTTATACGGAGTGTTAGACCACTCAGTGCATACACACAGTGACTGACCCCAAACTCTGCATTACCACTGGGGGAAAAAAAAATTAAAAATCCTGGCATCAAATGCGAATAGGTCTTTCAGAATTTTATCTCAGAGTTAATGAAAAGGGAAATAAAATAGCAGAAATAATAAGGATGGCACATGAAACATTTATATAGCAACTTCATGGCGATATCTCTGATATTCCCATATCACAGGGCAGCAGAGACACAGGGCTACATAACAGTATCCATATCTGGGAGGAGAAGTTAAAACAAGCACCACATTCTGCAGTCACTGACTCAGGATGTCATTAATTTTAAGACTATAAATGCATTCAGAAGACAAGTCTGTGCACAGAAAGCAGTCTATGAAGCATGACAACCCTGCTGCAATTTTTGGCTCAAGCGTCCCAGTGCACTGGTTGCCAGGAATGAAGCTTATCCATTCTTGTATGTTTTCTCACTAGCATATGTTTCAGCCCAGAGCTAAAGTTGTCAAGAAAAACAATCACTGGTCAGACCCAGTATAGATGCATTTTTGAAATTTAATTTTATTTTAAAATACTCTGGGCAAGTGGATCATTATGCTGGTTAAACAACTCAAATCTTGTTATTTCTAGCAGCGATTCTCCAGTTATCTCTTGGGGCTTTTTTTTTGAGAGGACACACTTTGTTAGCTGACAGCATTCATCCTCAAACCTAGGTACCTTTTTTATTTCCTTAGCATGGGGTATATTTATTTCGGATCCAAAATAATACAGAAAATTTATCACTCTATTTTTACTTCAGCTCTACCTCTGTGCAGACTCCTGATTACAAAAAAAAAAAAAAAAAAAAAGTTANTGGCAACCCCCGTTAAAAAAAAAAAAAAAAAAAAAAAAAAAAATTCAGGGAGCAATTAAATTAATATCCTTCTTCTCAAAAGCTAACATTAATTTTATTGCAGGTCGGCTAGAAAACAGTGAAAACATGTAAAATCCAATACAAATAACTGCTCTTAAACAGCTGCCACCTATCAAGATGATAAAAATAAATCCAAAAAAGGTAAAAATCACCAAGTTTAAAGAAAAAGTTTTCTTCCAGCTACTGTATAGCGGTTTAGACAGGGTCTGCTCAGCCTGCTCTACTTCTTTGCAGCTAGAAATAAGGTGGAAGACCGATATTTCTCTACCATAATGCATACCATAATCTCTGGCCCTCTTGCAGAGTGCTGAAAGACTGCAGTGAGATAAGCCATCTTTTAAATTTTGTACACTGACTTTTAAACATATCCCCATTATATTCTTGATTTTTTAAACCAAACTTAAGACTTATTGTATGTTAACACAAGAGCTGGGCATCAACACTGTAATACAATGGTTAAAATCCATAAACCAAGAGTAGGCAGCAAAACAGAAATATTCTGATGTACCTGACGGAAACCTTCAACACAGCACCCCGTGTCATTCCTCTCTACAGGATGCAGCACGAGTTAAGGCTTTTTACAGCAGCTGAGACTGCCCAGAATCACCAGCAAAGTTCCTACTGAATCATTAAAGGCAGCTGGCAAATCATCCTGGCAACATGTCAGACTACAAAGTCAAATCCAAACATAGCAGAATTGAATCTCCCTTTATTGGCATTTCTTTCCTCTTCTCCCTCCAGGAGGGACAAGCCCTGAGGCTACATGGCTTTTAAGCTGAGAGAGACAGGTCTTGCAGCAGTATTTCACTCTTGCTAGCACAGGCTGGGAAAGCATTTGGCATACTTGACTGAACAAACCTGACTGCACAGGGTAACGCTTAAAAGTTCTGATGCTTGAAGAAAGAGAAGAGGCCTGAAGGGAGGTCTATCTCCATATGAACGAAAAACCCAGTCTTTACCAGAAAGATCCTCCTCAATTAGCAATGCAAAGATACCATTAACCAAAAAAATATTACTGTATTGCTCTTTGGCAGGATTAAAGCAAATGTTGACTGGCCTTATCGACCACAAAGGCTTCTGGTCTTTTTAAACAGATCAGTGGGGGGAAAATAAATGGTGCATCCAATAGGTAATCTGCTACCTTTTGCTGCATTTCTCGCTGGTATTGGGCGATGAGCAGGAGGGTGAGCATGTGGAAGCCTGAAAGCAGATAGCAGTATCAGCCCATCTCACACTGCTTGCCCTCTCTTCTGCTGGTCCCAGGAGACACACAGAAGCTATAAACCTTTAACCTATTCGGGAAGTTGCAAGCATCCCGAGTATTTAATACATAAAGTAAGTGATACAATGTTGCCTGAAAGATACCTTTTGTTCACATTGTTTCTTCATGCTGTTCTGTTTGCTTGCTTAGAACATTAAACAGGAAAACCTAACTTTGATTTGAGCTGCTGGCTTTGACCTCTATGAAGGCTTATCTGTAGCTGTGCTTTAAGGAAACAGTTTCTAAAATTCATCTTTTCACAGCTGTCCCTCCTCTTCCTCAAAGTCTTTAATCATTTTCTGGAATATCTGTTTATTAACGTCCCTCAGATCAGAAGACAAATTCTGAGATTATGCCAAAATTACTTTAGGAAGCTACAGGTATGGAACTACCTGGCAGATAGACACGCTCTCTGATACCCTTTGCCTCGAGTGAAAATGAAGGGGAGGGAGTACCTGAGCTCAGCTGCCAAAGATACGGCAGCTCAGCTGGGCAGAGGGAGCCCAATTCCACCCGCGTGTGACATGGGGCCATCTCTGCTTTGCTGTCCTTGCTTCACTCCCACAGAGTGAAGGGCAAGGAAGGAGGGAGCTTCCACCTCCTTCCCTTTCTCTCTCTAGGGAAGGCAGGGCCAAAGCCTGTTCTGTCAACGTGAACTCCTGGCAACAGCAGGCAACAAGCAGTTCCGCCCTCCTCAGTTAATCGTAACACCTGACAGGAAAATGTTTTTTCTTCAAGTTTCCTTAGTCCTGTTGCCTCCTACAAAAGGGATCTCAGTGGCTGCAAATGCCTCAGCAGAAGCAGCAGTGTCTGAGGAATAACCTCCTAAAAAGAAAATGCTGACCTACACAGGTGACCCAGACCATTTCTTTCCTTTCATAACAATCTCTTTAGTATGAAGGACCAACTTCTGAGCACAGCAAAGAAAGGGAAGCCGAGGGAAGCCCCAGGACAGCTGGCACTTCCTTGCCACTAGCAGCAGACAGGCATGGTCCTCCCCTCTGACTGCCAGCAAGTGGAAACCTTTAGTAAGTCACCTGAGGAACACAGCACGCAGGAAGTGAAATGCTGCACTCTGTGTGCTTCATTTGCTTTCAATGGGTGCACACCATGCAGTAAATTCAAGCAGCTGTACATGCATAGGTAGGAGTCAGACCCACAGCTGGCCAGTTCTCTCCCACCTTGCAAAATGAAGAAAACACCACCATAAAAGCCCAGAGCAGAGCCCCAGTAACCAGTCATCAAACCACCAACAGATTCTTTACCACAGCTGGGCACATACAGCCAGAGATTGGCACCCAGTCTAGGGATCAGCACAGCTCCATTGCCGGGGGTGAGGGGGAAGTGAAAATTGTGAAGTACTTAACATCATATCTATATTCATACACTGCCCACAAAACCCCAACCAAAAATAGGCTAAAAAATACCCTACCATTAAATCAGTTTGCTCAGAAGCCTGTCCCTAGCTGATATTTAACAAGGAAAATTATATCAAATGCAGATTAACCTGAGAGCAAAATTGGCTTCAACATATATCAAAAGTCAGAATACACTGTGTAAACCTGATAGTAATTCTTGAACAAATGTTAGCAACTTTCCAGAATTTTCCCACAACAAAGCAGACATGCTTTCAGCAACTACATTAATGTTTTTTCTAGGATTGCTTCCCTCTTCAGGAAAATGCTGAGAGAAACTCTTAGAAGACTATTCCAGCCATCACTATGGCAGATCCATACTTATTTAACTGCAGGTAATTAGGCAGCATTATTTAAAGAGAACAGTATTTCTTTGTTTCTGTTCTCTCCTTATTTACGGTCCATTTTAAAAGCATTGGGGTAAATCAAAACCGAATAAACTAACTAAGCATAGGGATGTCTAATAAAGATAATACTTCCTTCTTGAAGACAAATCTTAAGAAGTTATGGATTAAGAAAAGATATGACAATAAAGACTGTAGCTAGACATGGCACATGCAAATACATGCAATTAGACACTAAAATAGTTGACTTCAGAGATAAATCACTACAGCTTAAGTATTCATGGAAGGAATCATTGCAACACCATTAAAAAGAATATATGGAAACGTGTTATAGAACAGCACTCATGCCTTCAGTACAAGAAGCTTTAAATGGCCTAATAAATAATATTTTAAGCATCAATTCAGATATATGGAAAGCAAATAACGGAATCCCATAAAAACAGAGCTAAAAGAAAACAAAAGGTTTGCTTACTCTTCTTGTCGCAAGTCATTAACGCTCCGATCTAGTGAGATCATATCACTTGCCACCATATTAAACCCAAACTCTTTAATGCTGGCTTGAATGGATTCTTTGTAATCTGGTCCCAAAACATATGGCTTTGCTTCCTCTCCAGGGCCACCAGCAACTCCATGAGGCTCAGGCTCTTTGGGTTCAAAATTACCAAGGACTCCAGGTCGTAACACAGGATCTGGGTATACAATTGTCTGAGGTTTAAATGTGAGATACTGCCTCGGGACGATGTTTTGCTGCTTGTTATCAACACCATGATGATTTAGTTCATTTTTGGCCTTATTTTTCCTTCGAATGGATTCCAAGTCCACTTCCACACCTTCAACATGAGGCCAAGGTACCACAGGTTTGAACTTCTCATTTCCTAGTCCATGGTCTCCTTTGTTTGGCAGGGGTCTGTTGGCTTCTTTGTCATCCTATATACACAGAGAAACAGCAGACTGCATCAATTGATGATCCTTTATTTGTTTACACCCAGTAGCTTAATGCACTAAGAGTTGGTAGTAAATATATGTTGAGCAAATATTGAGAAGTCTGTGCTGAGGGGCTGAATGAATACTTTTTACTAAACCTACTGACTGCTGGAGAACATCACCAGCCATTGTCCACACTTACCTCAGGGAGCTGGTCCTGGAAATGCCCAAATGCCTAAAGCATTCCCAAATACCCATGCAGGACATGTTAGTTTGAATGTAGCTCAAGCTGTAGTTCAAACTGATGTACAGGGGGCACTGACAGAGCGTATTATGAAGGAGAAGGTGATGTGGAGGCAGACAGTGCCACAGCCCAGAGCACAGTGTCCTTGTTCCCGCTGTCGGACAGGGGCTGTTTCTGAGGTTTCTACCTGCACTTGTGGCTCAGAGCTCTGCAGGGTCTCAGGGGCTGCCAGATACAGCCTCAGCTGGGAAAGAGGGCTGTCACTATGAGTAATCTGGCGCACACATCTGTGGCAGCTGCGAGCCACATAGAGTCCCTACCCTCCACACACCCCCCTGTGCCCCCCAACTCATTCCCACCAAACTCTCCTCCCTCTGCTGCAACAGTTTATTTACAGCTGGGAGTTGATGCTGATGGCACCGGGGACTACAGGCAGAAAGGAGATCAGCTGCATGGACACAGGCAGACCCGCCTGGGGAGGCAGTGCTGGGCTGAGGAGAACTGCCACAGCCACTGGCATCTCCTGTATCCTTGTTTAAAACAATTTCACTGCACTCCTCCCTCTCTCCCTGCCAGGAGATTTGAAGTTCTCACTGAGAAGAAAGGCTAGGATTTTGAAAACTGCTTAGCATTTTCAGTGATCAGCAAGGTTGGTGGGGTTAGAACAAGGGTGCGTGATTTTGGAAGAAACTAGACAGAAAGGCTTTGAAGTGTCTGAATGTGAAGTCTCCAGAACACAACAGCACCACCCACGAAAGCACTCCAAAACACACAGTCACTGCTTTTTCCAATACTACTGTCCAAGAGTATAATAGGGAAACATTGCTGAAGTTTCAGATTTCCTGCTAAAATTGTTTATTTGTAAGCAGGACAAATGTTAGATCATTCAGCAAACTGCAGGAAACAACACACACATTTTGGCAATGTCTCAGAATCAAACAAAAATTGAGATCAGAAGGATGTCACCCATTCAAACCTGCTGAAGGCAAGCTCGCAGTGAGATGGGGTTTCTCAGAGGCTTGTCCAGTCACAGAACAAGCCCCTTTGTCCAATTCCTCAGGACAACCTGTTCCAGCTGCTTGACACACCTCACAGTGAAGGTTTTTTTCCTCATACCCCAGTAGAAGTTTCTCATGTTGCATCTTGTCCTTTCAGTCTGCACCCCTCAGAAGTTTTATTTCTATTTGCTCTGCAACTTCTCTTTTTAGGGTGAAAAGATGCAATTAGATTGCCTGTTAAGACTTTTCTCCAGGCAAACCCAGCCTCTCTAGCAGGTCTTCTACATCTGTTAACACCTCTCCTGTGTTGAGGCCGTGTGGGAGGAGAAACCACACACAGAGCTCCAGACAGCTGAGCTCTTTCTAGGGCATCCACCCATTATGCACTCTGCCTTTGCTACAACAGGGGTACAATGCTGACGCATGTCCATGTTTAATTAAACCACACAACACTTCCTACTACTCTATGCTATTTTCCTCACATCAATCCACGTAAAAAAAACCTTCAGAAATTAAGAAAAATACAGTATATAATATTTCTAGGTTAACACGGTAACAATGGGAGTCAGACTGGCTTCAATTCAAAATAAAGAGTTTATTCAAGAAACTTTCTGAGCTCTCTGTGATAGTTCAAACAGGAAGGACATGCAGCATGCAGAGGAGTTACATTATTCTGTTCATCATTATTCCATCATCATTTTTTGAGGAACTCAAAAGTCAATGTTAGAAAAGGGAAGTTTAAGGGCATGTGAAAAGGCACAGTTTGCAAAGCAAGTAGAAGGCTGCCATGGATCTAAATAAAGCCCTGAGAGGACTTCTGAAGAGAGCATCATCTCACCCTAGAAATCAAAAGGAAGGCTTTGCCACTAGACTGTCAGAACACTGCTGAGCTCTCAGCTTGCATCTAATTCCTGCTCTGAGTGTGGAGGCAGCTATAAAAGACAGCAAAACAGTCAGCATCATCAGGAAGGATGCTTAAAGAGAGCATAATTTTGACTACAAAAAATTTGATGCATTCATGTATTCAGTAATATTTAGTTCTGGTCTCCACATGTCAAAAGGAGTCAGAGAAAGTACAGAGTTGGGCAACCAGAATTAAGGAGAAGGCAGAAAGCCATTTTGAGATGAAAGACCAGAAAGGCCACTCATCTTTCATCTCCAAGACTCTGCAGTTTGGAGATGTGATGGCTGAGGGGTGTACAACTGAAGTTTAAAAAATCATGAAAGTGATGAATAAACCCAATGGAAACCCACTGTTTACTGTGATGGATGACAGGTCCATAGGGGACTGTAAAAGGGCTGGGAGAAACCTTCTGAAAACTGGAATTAAACAGCTGTAGATGCTGGAAGAGTCCAAAGGGAATGCAGTATAGAAAGTAGCCAGGTTTGCACACTGCCACGCTCAGTCACCACCCTGGATCATTAGTCTCCATCAGACAGGACCTTCTGATTCCCCTTGTTTCTTATTATTGTGTAGAATTAAATAACCTTTCATTTCACTTCCATTAGCTATAAAACAACTATGAGCTTCCACTTAGCCAATCCTTTGACTAACATAACACTTCTGCAAAGCATAACACTTCTGAAAGAAATTTGTTAATTTTGCTGCTGTCAGAACAATGACTTATCCTGTATTACACTCAGCCTCGCTATAACTTTATGCACAATTTGCATTATAACGCATTTATTTGCAGTTCCCTTCTATGCACTAAATATACTCCACATGTGCTGGCCTGGAGAAATATTTCATAAAACAAGGAAATTATACTCTAACACACAGACACACTCATCGACCCCATTCCTCCCATATCTATGCAGAGAGAACCAATAAGATAGAAGGCATCTGTGGTGGGTTAACCCCTGCAAACCTCAGCATGACACAGCTGCTCACTCCTTCCTCCCCAGCCCTGGACACAAATCTAAAACACAGCAATCATATGGGATGCTATGAAGAAAATTAACTTAATCTCAGCATTTTATGGACAGTTAAAAAAACCCAGAAGTGGCACTAGCAGTGTTTAAGTGCATGGTGCAGAAAACAGCTACTGGAGGTTATTCATTTCTCCACAGATAACTGAGACAAGAATGTTCCAAATACTGTCTGGAAAAAAAGCAAAGTCAAACCACAATCAAAGAACTACTTCAGTCATCTTATAAACCACAATGCCTTAGTTAGGAACTTCTAGAGCTTCCTCTCTCTTTTATGACTTATCACCCACAACCCCTTTTGAAAGAAAAAAAAAAAAAAGACATATCAAAAATCTAAAATAATTTTAAATCAGTGTTCCTCACTGATAACAAGTTTGGCCTAGGTAAAACTACAACAGTCAAACTGGTAGGCATGCATATAAAAATATAAACCACAACAACCTTTCTAAAGTGGCAAAACAAGATGGTCTGAAAATTATTTTAAAGACTTTGAAAGAGATAATAACAGCAAGGTGAAGGGAGGGCTCGGAAGAAGTGAGCACAACATACATCTGAATACAGCACTTCTAGGCTGTCCAAAAAATGAGGGGAGAAGCAAAAACTGCAAATTCTCTCACATCTAAACACAAATAACAAAATCAACAAAATTTCATTACATCTTCATAAAAAGGACACATAATATAGAAAAACGTTTTTTCCACAGATCATTTCTTTTTTCCATAGGGTGGGACCAAGGATTTCCTGCCAGCTTTCTAGATCCAGTTTGGTGCATGCTTCTTTATTTTTTGAATGTTTTTTTTTCACTCCTTAGGGAAGTATGTATGAGTAACTGCAATGGGTGTTTCCGAAACAGTGACATGGTATAAATACAGTCACCACCTGATTTGTAAATAAAGAAATGGGGGTTTTTCATTGGCATTTTATTTCACAAATTAGGTGCCTTATTGCAGAAGGCAGGAAGGTATAGAAATCATAACTCTTTCCCTTTGAAAAAATGCCTATAAATTATACAAAGTAAAAGGAAAAACCATGAGAGGTCTTAATAAGGCTGCAAGATCAGTCATCTGGTAGGAGGGCTGGAGTTGTAGCTGGCAATAAAACTGCCAATGTGAAAGTTGCATAATCTGCTTTTCTTCAGTAACTAGTTCAAGACTGGCAACTCCCTAAAACTCTCTATGAAATAATGTCTGAAAAAAAATTGATGTTAAAAAAGTGGATTTGCTTCAGAATTTTCATTTGAGAACTTCAGAATAAGTAAAACAAGCAATGAATCCCTCAACAGAGCTGTCTGACTCTTGAAGGGTTCCATCCCACTAGACCTCACACCTCCCACCCCTGCCATAGCAGCCTCCACTCGAGCAACGAGAAATTATACCCACTGCAGGACCAACTGCAGGCCAAAAGCACACACAGATGGAAAAACACCCAGTTTCCCAAACGAGGATAAAGATCTACGGCACTTCTGCTATCACTTAAAAAAAACCAAACAAATCCCCCACCGCCACCTTTTCAATCACTACAACTTTTTGCACAAATAAGCCTGTTTTAAGCTCCACATGCAGCACTGCCTCTAAATCATATTTTGCTAAACCTTCCATCAAACAATTTCAGCACAAGGCAACCTGGTTGACTCAAATTAGGGCTGAAATTGGACATGAGAGTTCTTCCATCAGATACGAGCAATGGCATTCAAGCCATCTGGCTTGAGAGGGCCATTGGCTGTCACTGTGCCTGGGCAAAACAGCCTCTATTCTGCTATGACTCCTCTTAGTGTATTTCAGAGGCACCCCAAAGGTGATGGAATGCAAAATTAGAACAGATCATTTATGAGAACTGCACGAACACAGAGATAAATACAATTTTACACTAAGTTAGAGAAAATTCTGAAGTTTAAAGATGCATGTTTATAAAGCTAACAGATTGCTAAATCCCTCCATTGCATGCTTTGTGCAACCCAAGTGAGAAACCATGCTGTTGATGGTATTTGTCACCAGCAGTTCCAGGAAAATATAAATCTGTAAGTTATATTCTTATGTTCACAGTTGCCCTCAATTTGGACATAAACTGATGACATGAACATCCATTATGCAACCAGTGCTACCTCTCCATAGTAGATTTCTGCCCCCTTAGATATCCTAGGGTAAACAAAACAAATTTAAACAAGACCAATTCATATCTACCATCCTGGAGTAAGTTTTGGTACACAGGACTACCATGACTATACAGCTTTGTACCACAGACACATTGCTGTGATGGCATCTCCAAAGAGCAGGTAATCCTACAAGACAACGACCACATCTGTTATTTTTTGGAGTGTTCAGAACAAAACTTGGTCAGAAGCCACTTATGAATCACAAAGTCCAAACAATTAAAAATAATTGTGATGATATAAACAAAATAGCATTACACTATATGTATATTTACATATATATATGTTCTACTCACTAAAAAATACATAACCCTGAAGGGTAAATGAGCTGCAAGGGCCACAAGCAGCTTCGGAGAAACGTGTGTTGAGCAGTACTTCTATGCCAATGTGTTTTGTACGCCCACCTATATGTGAGGAATGGAAAAGAAAATATGTGCGTTGGTTTTTATTTCTTCTTCTTATGACATTTAACTAAAAAAAACCAGCAGGGCAACTTTCTCCTTCACCTGTTTCCTGGATTTCACAGCACCTATCAAGCTGAGTGACACATGATACACCATTCATTGCCCTGCACCATCCTTTATCCAGCTCGTTGTTTTTCTCTCAGATCCCAAGTACCTCCTTGAGATGAAACAGTTTTGCCAGGAATAGATACCTGTAATAAAATTGCTAGTCATCAGCACTGAGTGAAATCCCTTTCCCACTCACTCCTTATGTCCTGTGTGATAAGGCAGAACAGGGCAATCACTAGTATATGCACTTGTGCAGTACAGAAGTTACTGAGTTTCCAAAAGGTATCAGCAGACCACAGCCATTAATGTCAACTCAGCCCACTGAGAGAATAACAAAGTAGCAGCACTTTTGAGACCCTAAATTACCTGTGCTAGCCAAGGAGAAACAATTTAGTGGGTTTTATTTTAACAGAATTTTATTCTGTTTTACAGCTGACATTCCTGAGATTTGAGACCATTGCTTGTGGAAAAGCAAGTAGCAAGTCTGAAAATAAGAAGGGCACACATTAAAGGAAAGGAACTGTTTGTAAAAATGTGCAAGTGGTAACAGCTCAGTGTTCTGCTATAATGAAGGAGTTTGACAGAATTTAGCATTCAAGTTCTGAATGACTTGCATTAATCTACATGAGTCTCTGTATCACTGATTCCAAACAATGGATTAAAACAACCTGTTGTTATCCAGTAATGAGTCAAAAACCAAATAATATCTGAGGTCATCTCTGCTGGTGTTTGAACCTGTGAGTTCAAGAAAGATACTGAGGAAGATAAACCTTAGTTTACCAGCTTTCTGAGCACAAAGACCAGCTAGCTCTTCCTGTCCTCTTGGATACCATCTATTTTGCCACAGCAAAAGGGTTCATCTAGGACAGTGACTTCATGGCATTGTGCCATGGTCTGCAGCCAGCATTTCACAGTCACTCCCAAGGCATAAAAACTGGTATTAATCTATGCAAGCCCTCAGATAACAAATCCTATGGAAGAAGGAAGAATACTTATTTCCAGTTGAAATAACCTGATTCCCTGGTTATTTGGCTAACAGAAGGGAGCATAATCAATCCTGAGCTTTACCTGTTAACTTGCAGAATACCTTGTTTAAAGATATGTATCCACATTTGGATGTCAGTGTGATACCCATCTAAGCATCCCATTTAAATGAAATTGTTCTGTAGTGATATTATCTTTCACAGCCAGGGGAGCTAGTGATACTGCTGTCATCATCTTTGGCCTTGCTGTGCAGGTATAATTTAAAACTCATGCAAAGTAATGCAATCCTGCCACAATTGCTCTTTCAACTTGCACTGCTCTACCCCCCTGTCCTTGCTCTTCACTCCCTTTTCCAATGGCACTGCTCTTCCAGACCTTCCTGCTGGCTATGTCTCTCCTGGAGTCTGGATTTTCTACAAATGCAAGTGTCACACTCATATGCATTTGATCCAGACTAAGTTCCTTTACTTTGGGAAGTTCAGATACCTTCATTGAAAGCAGAGACTACCCAGAGACCTGGCCAGAGTGCTTTCTGCCAGATTCAGACTCTTAAAAGCAACGCCGTTGCCACCCAAACTTGCCAACTTCTCTCTCCCACCTTCAGGGAGATTTAAGAGTATAAAAAATGGCAGATAGAACACAGCCTGTACCTTACCTATTTTACATGATGCCTCCTTAGGAGAGGTGCAGTACTCCTGGAATTCCTGTGCGACAAGCAGTTTCACAGTTAGACTCTGCCTGACTGCAAGCATGTAAAAATAAAGACACTGAGTGCTTCAGAACAAATTACTGTAAAAAATAGCAGCCTTATTGTCCTCATTGTCACTAGCACTCAGTGCTTGGGGAATATTGAACCAGCACTTAAATTTCCTTCCTCATTGCCTGAGATTCAACTCTCACTCAGCTTTTACACATCCCATCCTGCCATTCCTGGTTACAGTCGTTCTAACCCTGGTCCCATCTGTAGTCACGGTGTGTTAAAGAAGCCTTGACAGAGATCCATTTCACTCAAAGCCCCCACTTATGCCCAAGAACTTTTCAGAGTTAACCACAAGCAGTCATAGAAGACTTATAGAATGGTTTGGGTTGAGAGGGGACCTTGAAGACCAACTAGTTCCAGCCCTCCTGCCATGGGCAGGGGCACCTTCTACTAGACCAGGTTGCTCAAAGCCCCATCCAACCTGGCGTAGATCAAGTGGGACAGAACACAAATAAAAAAGCATAAAAGCAAGTATCTCCTGACACACTGCATATTTTCAGGTGTGTTTTTGCTCCTTGCTAATTAAATGACTTTCTTTGTTGCATCCAAGTGCAATTTGGCTGGTCCCCAAGGAACTACAGACCACAAGAGACCTGCCTGCACTGATGCTGGCTCACTTCTTGACACAAATTGAGCAAAGACGAATACTGTGCATCACACAAGGTAAGTCAGTTTAGGTTAAGCGCTTAAGACAGCTCTAATAAGTCACCAACCTGACCCAGTGACTGTAGAACAGTCTGCCACCAACTGCTTTTCAAATATCCATAACCTTCCTTCTTTCTCTGCCCAACAGATAAATTTCTACATACTGCAGCCTGCATTGTCATTAGCATGTATTTAGTATAGCATTTCAACTACAGACTTCTGTAGAGTATCTCCCACATTAATTCTTTCTTAAACAGTCTGCAGTGACTCAGGCCTCCAAGCCAACAAAAAAGCACCTGTTCATTATATTTACCCTCAAACTCACCATGTGGATTACTATATTAGAGATAAGACTCCACACAAATGTAAAAAACCCCAAACTAATTTGTATGCCAGTTGACTAATATCATGCTAAATTCAGCCATTTAACATTTTATTGTATTTTAGTTATTCAGAGTGCTGTTATAACAGCTAAGCCCCACAAAGAGGCCAAAGAGAAAGAGAGCACCAAGCCCTGGGGCACAGCTCTTCTACTGCAGCACCAAATCTGTCCCAGGTAAGCAAAGCCCATCCTTCCAAGATGAAGTCTAGTTTTTTGTCTAGTCTTGAGAGCAGAGACACTAAGGACCCAATCAATTTCAGTTTTCCTTCTTTTTCTGAAGCCACTCTCCACATCAAGTCTTAGGAGATGTCAAGTTGCCACCACTCACAGAAAGGCCAACATGTATTGCCTAAAAAGTTAAACCTTCTTCCCTCAGGAAATCTCTTCTGGAAAATGGACTGAAGCAATGATGGGCCAAAGTGCAGGGTGTTTTTATCCTGTCTCCCTCCTCCAAGTGATTAGGAGGACCACATTTGAACAGGGCTATGTGGCTTGGAGCAATACAATCAGACTTTGAAAACAATGTTTAATCAGAAACATACTTGAGCTATAGCAAATTGCTTCATAATATTTTGACTAACTAACACCTTTCTGGCCTATGATGCAAGAAAAAAAAAAAGGAAACATACCATAATTAGACAACTGTCCATAACATTTCTTTTTTAGAGGGATTTTACGAATGCTTAACTGGAAAACTTACGAGTATTAAGAACAAAATGAACAATTGCATGAGACCCCACCTCTACCAGAGCTGACTGCAATATGTAAAAGGGCTCCCAGATTTCAGGTCTTCATGACTCTTGGAGTATTTCTTACCCTCTTCATTTAAAAAAAAAAGCTGCTTTTTTTACTGTCTTTGCATTGTAAAGAGAGGCTAGCAGAAATCTTTCTTGTTGTAATGTAGATTACTAAAATGGTACTCACACACTTCTTAGAAGCTTAAATTACCTCCTTCCCAAGATCCCCAAGACTATGCAACTTTAACAATTAATAAAAATTAAGAGGAAAAACAGCCTGAATACCTCTAAATAGTGTTGTATTGATGTCTCATCAAGTAGTATATGCTGATCCACGTGGGTTAACTCTTTCTACAGTGTTACTCTAGTGCTGCCACATGCACACACTGTCAAGTGCTTGGCAAACAATTCCTGTAGTTTTTGCAATCAAATGGAAGAAGAAGAGAGAAAGCAGACATGAGAAAGAAATAGTTTGCTGTGATATTGCCATCATCCAGAACACTAACACCTCTGTCACTCAGACATTTTCTCTGCTGATTTCCCATTTCACTCCTGCACCCTGTAATGTTCAGCCGCATCACCCTGTACCTGTCTGTGCCCGGCCTCTGGTCTCAGCCTGTACTGCACTTACACTCAGTGCTTTGCTACAGCTGCTAGGAACTTTATTCCACAGCCCTTAATATCTGAGCAATAACAAACATCTCGTTCCCACCCCAAAAACCTCGTTCATCTTTTTTTTTTCCTGGGAAGCTGTGCCCTCCAAGGAAAAAGGCTTTAAAATACATCATCACTCAAGAGCTTCAGTACAAGAATTGTTCTCATCATGACATGTCAACATTAAATGAAACTTGTGACCTTTCTAGCTGAGTCATTGTTCCTTGTACATTCTGTTTCACTCTAGGAATATTCTTCATTTTATGCATATGTTTCAATGAGATCTTAAAAATAGAACCCATGTTTATTCATATGGACATTAGGGATTTTCAAGAACTTCTTAGATGTCCTCTGTCCAGCTTAATTTCCTTCCAAAAAGGAAAAATTATTCTCCTTTTCCTCTGTAGCACTATTACACAAGTGGACTAGGAAGGAGCAAGGCTTTTAATTTTACCAGGACCAAGCCCATTTTAGGAATGTTCTCTGTAAATTGAAGAAAGAAATAGATAAAACTGTTTCTCTTGGACTGAAACCATCAAAATTTAAGTAATTCAGTTTTAAGTTGTAGAGATAAGCAGGTAAAAACAAGCTGTGTTGGTTTTGGCTGGGGTGGAGTTAATTTTCTTCCCAGTGGCTGGTATGGGGCTGTGTTTTGGATTTGTGCTGAGGACAGGGCTGATAATACAGAGATGTTTCAGTTATTGCTGAGCAGGGCTTACACTGAGCCAAGGCCTTTTCTGCCTCTCATTCTGCCATGCTGGGGAGGGGACTGGGGGTGCATGGGAGGCTGGGAGGGGACACAGCCAGGACAGGTGACCCCAACTGACCAAAGTGGTATTCCAACCCAAATGACATCCTGCTCAGGATAGAAAGAGGGGGGAAGAAGAAGGAAGGGAAGCCACTGTTACACATGATGGGGCTCTGCTCTCCTGGAGATGGCTGAACACCTGCCTGCCATGGGGAGCTGTGAAAGAATTCCTTGTTTAGCTTTGCTTGTGTGCTCAGCTTTTGCTTTCTCTCTTAAACTGCTTTTATCCCAGCCCATGAGTTCTCTGCCTTTTACCCTTCTGATTCTCTCCCCAGTCCCTCTGGCGGGGAAGTGAGCGAGCAGCTGCAGGGGGCTCAGCTGCTGGCTGGGGTTAAACCACAACACAAGTGTTCAGTTTGAATTAAAGGAGTTACAACATATAATCCATAACTTTGCTATTGATAAAATCCAACTTCTACTATTTTTCAGAAACAGCCTCAGAAAGAAGCAAAAACTATCATCGGTAGTCATGTTCTAAGTGGCTGAGGCCAGCTTTTCCAGTCCTCCAGGCATCAGCTATGAACATTGCACTGGTTCAAGCCTGCAGAGGAACTTCATTCTTGTTCCTCAATCATCTGGGACAGATGGATATTTAAAAATCACGCATTTTTTTTAAATAATTCAGCGAATAAATGACATTTACAATACAATAAATCCATCACTAATGGACACGCTTGATCAAGGGATGCAGTTCTCTGTGGTATATCTTGTCTGCCTCAATTTTTAAAGACAGATACATCAATCTCATTTCATATTTCTTGCTATTAAGGAGCAAACTGCATGATGAGATTTTCATTTATCTTGAAATATTGTCCCCATTCTCAAGCTTTACCACAGTATATTTCTGTCTCTTTTTGTAATTGCTTTTTAGAATTTTATCAACTCTACCATTTTGAAAGCTTCTTCAATGAAACAGCCGGCTAAAGCCAAAAACTGCATTGTGTGTAAATTATACATACAGCCTAAAACCTGCTTCTGCAAGTTTCACCTGAGCGCCCAAAAGATTTCAAAAATTCAGGGTACTGATATACCTTGTGTACTGCTTGACTAGATAAGAAAAGGGAAATAACTTGTGATCAGTTGTGTTCTCTGCTATTTGATCTCATTTTTTCTTGGACCTTCATTCCCGGTCTTTCCTACATAGGAGAACATGTGTGGTATTTGCCAGCAAATTAGTTACGGTCTACTGAACCATTGAGGTAAGATAAGTTCTTATCTGCACCAAACACTTAAAAAAACCCATTGCATGGGTTTGAAGCATAAGAAAGAAAAAGGTACATGCATTTGAAGCATAAGAAGAAAAAAATATCTGCAACAACACTAAACTAGTAAAAAACGATTTATTGAACAGACAAATCAATGTTGGAAAATAGACTACTCTTTCTGTGACACATACAGCTAGTGATATTGTTTATTTTGCTGTGAAGTAAACATGATGAATATCAAAATCTATCTTACAGCTTTGCTTTAGAGGCCACATAATGTGTTAGCACAGCCAGGGAATCTGCATCCTTTAGATAGCCAGCAGAAACGCTATGATACAATCCACAAACGTCCTTAAATGGACCCCACTAAACCAGCCTGTGCTCCTCTGTGCTTCCAGTGTTGCACATTCCCCTGCTGTGTGCACCTTGCCATGCAGTATCTTTTACTGGGAGTGTGGAAGCCACCGTGGGAGGCCACGGGACCAATCAGAAAGGCAGACATGCTGCACCTGAACTTCAAGTAATGGGCTGCCTTGACATTTACTCCGTAGGATCCATGGTGGTGCCACAATATAAACTTGAAGCTGTATGAGATTAATGATCAAAACATCACTGACCAAGCCAACTTTGGGAACTGACATCTCACTGCCTTCTCTTAACATGGCACCAGGGATTAACTTCTAGTCCTGAAGATCTTTTGAGGGACCTCCTTACATCTGTCAGATCCTGGAGAGACTTTCAATGTGGCTTCTGCATTTCCAGCTCAGGTACACTATGCCTGGCATTTCTGACCACACATCTGGAGAAGATGCAAATCCTTCTCCCATCTGCACTGACTCCTTAGCAATGGGACTGTAGCAGTCCACTCTTCAAATCAGTGGGTGTACAACACACACTAAGAAAGATGCATGAGGCTCCTTCTTACTTGGAAAACATGGAAGTCAGTTTTCTCAGCATGGTGCCTCTGTCTACAGGATACCCTCACCATCCAAACAGCACAGCAACAGGCATTTCTCTGAAGCAATACAATCTTTTCAACAAATGTTCACTTCCTGTAAACATTTTTGTTATGAAATCTGAAGTTCTGGCAATTCAGACTCTCCGTGTCAATACCGAGAATGGAACATTGGTTAAAAATTGATCTCAAAATGACAGCGAGCCTTTCCTCAGGGTATAATCACCCCAGTAATGCTGTTTCCATCTGGAGTGACTTCCACAAGCCCTAGGCATGTGCACTGCTAGTGGGTTTCAAATGGGGCTGCTAATAACTGCATTTGTGAAAACTGTGCCCTTCACTTACTGCATTTAACCTGGAAGAGACATTACAAAGTCTACTTATGAACTACCCAGTTCATTAAATGGGTGTTTAAATTGGAACACAGTTCACTGAATCAAGACCTTTTACATGCTAGCCTTGCACTTCAACTTCTAACAAAGACAATTTTGTTAAAGCCTGTCAGAAAACTCAATTCAAAAGCCCTCTGCAGCCCCTGGGAAAGAGAGTCTGTTGTCTCTAACAGCAAAATCTGGCCTGCAGCTGGAAAATGAAGAGTCAGTAAGGCAGTTCACACTTCAGTCTGACTGGGGAGACAGACAGTGCCTCCCAAGAGGAAGAACTGCAGAAGAAGAAAATTGTCAGTATTTCAATCTCCACTATGAGAGAGAAGCTACATACATCAGCCATCAAATACCATAGAAGGATGAATTGGCAAATGTACCAGGACAGGACAGTAAACAGTATAGATCTGTTTACTGTACATCATAACAGAATCAGCAAAAGAAATCAAAATCCACAAGGATGATACTCTAATCAAAATAAACACACACACACATCCACTGTGTTTTGCTACTGTTCAGTATGCTGCAAAACTATTATACTGAAAATGGTCTGGAAAAGGAATACCAAAGAGCTTCTTCTGTAAGAGACAATACCTTCCCAGGGTTGTCAACCATGCCAATATTACAGCTGCCAATAATCAGTCACCTTTTGGGATGAGGCACTTTCTTTTCAAAAGTTCTTACACACAAATGACAACAGCAAAACAGAAGAGGTATATGCTCTGTTTAAAACTGTCATGTGCAAGTTATGCAAATCAACATTTTCTCAATACATTATATTATCATCTTACATACACTTGGACAAATATTCTAAGTTAAGCTAGAGAAAACCAGGTTGATTCACTAAACATTTCCAGTAAATGATAAAAATAAGTTAAACAAATGCACAAAAAACCCAAAAATTCCACCAAAACTTAGAACTTTTGACTTTTTAACTCACTTCAATTCAAAAAAATAACAGCTACAAAATAAGCTACTATGCAGCTTTCCAATTTTAATAATTTCAACAGAACAGACACAGCATAACTCTATGCATCTCTTTAGCTCTTGCTTCAGACATAGTGTTTTACCTGGAAATATTTCCTTTTGTTTAGCATAGCACTTCCAGTTCTATAATTCCTAACAGTACAGCAACTGCAAGATTTGTAAAGAATGTCAGATTTATATGAAATGTGGCAAAGGAAAAAAAACCCACAAAAAACAACTTGCCCATTCTTCCTACCATGTGAAGAGGCTCAAAGCTAACTTCCCCATTCAATTTAAAAACCAAAGTTTGGAAGGCTTCTGAATGTCAACATTGACACATTACAGGGATATTTATCTTCCCATCACTGCAGATATACAGAAAAACCTGAAGGGGATATTTTCCATCTCTGCTATAATAAGAACTGTGGAACAGCAGAAATATGAATTACAAGATGCACCTAGTTCTTGCAGAAGATTTATGAAAACTATTTTGTAGCTGCTGCAGATGAGCTGCCTTTAAATTTTTGTTTTTGCTAATTCGTTTTGGATTTAAACCTCTGTCTGACAGGTGCTGGATATTTTAGCCTGACGTTATGGAGTGGGATGGTTACATTTTTGCAGCCAGTGTACTTCTACACCATGCATTTTTGTGCTGTCTGTGTGCCAACGCGAGCACCTTTACACCCGCACACTGAGCTGGATCAAGGACTCCCCACAGACAGCTGCATTAGCAAGCCAAATGAATTTGGCAGCCATAAGCAGGGTAAACACCAGTGCTGAGCTGTTTCAAAACAGGAGTGGGGCAGGGGGAAGCTGCTGGAAGCGAGGGGTAGCTGAAAAGCAGAGTGCCTGGAAGCAGCAAAACAGAGAACACTACTGCCTTTCCAGCTGTCTGCAGCCACTACTTGTGCACGGGCACAGAGGGCTCAAGGGCTGCCCAGCCCTGCCCATCCTCAGAGCCCCCTCAGCACCTCTGAGGGACACCAGAGAGAACAAGAATGTGCAGAATGGCAGGACAGCAGCTGCCTCACTTGAGAGGGTTTGCTTCATTTGTACCTTTAAAACCAGACAACACAACTCAAATACAACACAACACTGAGTCCAGGGCAGGGCCAGAGGGCTGCAGCAGCTCTCCTATGAAGACAGGCTGAGACCCTTGGGGTTGTCCAGCCTGGAAAAGAGAAGGCCTTGGGATGGCCTTAGAGCAGCCTTCCAGTACCTAAAGGGGGCTACAGGAGATAGGGAGTGGTGACTTTTTACAAGGACAAGTGGGAATGGCTTCAAACTGAGGGAGGGTCAGTTTAAATTACATATGGGGGGTTCATTCTTTACTGTGAGGGTGGTGAGCCACTGGACCAGGTTGCCCAGAGAAGTTGTGGATGCCCCATCCCTGGAAGAGTTGAAGGACAGGTTGGATGGGGCTTTGAGCAAACTAGTCCTGTGGATGGTGTCCCTTCCCATGCCAGGGGGGTTGGTACCAGATGATTTTTAAAATGACTTCCAATCCAAACCATCCTATGGTTCTTGTGAACAAAACAAACATGAACAAACCTTCCCCACCAAGTTCTTCTCCCTAAACATTTCTACTCTTTTGGAGAACTGCTTGCTGTGCGCTGTGCTGAGAAAGTGGAGGCACAAAAGGCAGCACACTTATGTCCCTAATGCATTTAGGATCAGATACTCATGGTGTATTAAGAGCATCAGAAAAAAAAAGCAGACTTGGCCAGTTGCGTGGTTTACTGAATCACCACACCCAGATCCTGTATCAGAAATAATCCAAGAGGAAATAACCCAAGCTGGAGAAGCTCACAACAGTAAAACAGATTATTTTGAGTGGTCTGGGTGAGAGGTGCTGTTCCTCTTCCTGCAGAAGCCCATGACTGCTCTCCCAGGGGTTCTGGTGCTATTAATGGTAATGCAGGAACACTGTTGTGCTCTACACAACTAAATATGTTTCTGATAAATATTCTTAGTGATATGAATCTCCCTTTCTTCTTTCAAACCAAATCTACAAACACAGGATTATTTTCTTTCTTACTACAGAATTAAGGAGAGAGCTGCATGTTCTTAAATTCATGGAGGAGAGGGAAGATGTGCGTAACCAGCAGTTGCCCTCCACTAGGAAAGGGCACTTCTGGCTTTTCAGGAAAGCTCTGAGTCTCAACCGAGTTTTCATTAAAATATATAAAATATTAATAGAGTTCATTAAAATGTATAAAGAATATAGAGAACTGGTGACTTTTCACAGCATGATGATTTGAACACATATTTCTAGGTGTCCAAAACTACTCTTTCCTTAGAAATGCACCCAAATGTCAGGCAGAACTTCCTTCCGTGCACATTCTCACCCTTTCAGACAATCTTTTATGCCACTACAGCTAGATAAAAAAGGGTATTAGGGAATGTGTCAGTCTAGTGCTGGCATATCTTTAGTCTGCAGACAAGTTAAGAAACCAAAACTTTAAAAGGAAACGTATTAAGGTAAAGGAACATCATGGAGGTTAACATGCATTGGGATAAAATCAGCACCAGTTATAAAACATTTGAGTTGCCAAAACTGGCCTTTTTCATGGAGTTTAAAGTTTCTTTGAGTGCTACAGCCCATACAGTATAAAGTCATTTAAGGAACATTAAGGTGTGACAGAATTAATAAATGCATGTAAGGCAGAAAATGGACTTCCTACAGGAAAGTTGTTGGGGTTTGGTGTTAGGCTATGAATAGATCTACTAAATATACACTGCTGAAAAGTTTCCACTTGTAAAGCCAAAGTGACTTACAGAATATCTGAAATCTTCCTCATCAGTAATACTTGGCTTTAAAATATATTCCCATGCATTTTAGTAAATATATTAAAAATATGATGCTCTGCAATGAAGAAATCTCAGCTTGGAGAGTAAAAGAAGGAAAAAACCCCAAACAATTATTTCTGACATGCAGAAGTGTTCTCACCAATGAACATTTTAAAGCATCAGAGTCAAGATTATTTAGTTAGGTTAAAAAAATATATTTTTAAAGCATCGACACAGAAATTATAATGAACTCAGCTTACAACATTATGCCTTTGGTAACATTAAGTAGTTCATTACGGTTGCTAGATAAACCAAATTATAGATAAAAGTTCTGTCTGTTTCTTAGAAATTAACAGTTGTGAAGCCATTCCTGAAAAAAATATGATTGCTGGGATTAGACTGAAAACAGGATTTTGACAAGTTATCAGTACAGAATAAATTCTTGCAAATATCATACAAGATAAAACCTGTTCAAAAACCTGTTCAATCTGTCTCTCCTTTGCAGCAATGCTAACTGGCCAAGTCTATCAGTAAAAATTTTGGTGCTTAATGTTTAAGGCAGTGAAGTCTTCTTTAATCACAGACATGGATTGTAGAGTTTAAAATGAAAATTCATTTCTCACATAAAACCCTTAGCATGTTATATCCTGTGACACACCCGTTGGAAGATATATTGCCTGATATTATAAAGTCAAGAGGAGTAGTCTGACCATTTATCTTTCTTCCTTACTTCCAGATATCCATGTCACTTAAAACCTTACTGCAATGCAAGAAAACTCTTAAGATGTTGAACAGGGGGATGTGACAATAAGCCTAATTAACTCCCCAAATTCACACAAAGAAAAAATGATGAAAAAAACCAAAATGAGCAGGAAAAAAAAGAAATAGAGTAAATGAGGTATTCATCCTTCAGCTGAGGATAAGACTGGAATAAGAACATGAAATAACCAAGATATAACCAAGACCAATGCATCTCACTACACTAACATGGACTTGTGCTGGCTGCAGTCAATCAATGATCACCATCAAGGCTCCTTTTAAGGATCCTTTTAAGGATTTTAACCAGACCTCTGTCACCTGATGCAAACATACAGGATTGTTTTTTGAAGTTTATTTTAAAGAAGAAAACCGCATCCTTGTTTCCAGCAAATATAAATGCTCAGAACTGAGAATCAGTGTCTCACACACCTTATTGTAAGTCAAGCAGCCTCTCTGTTCCCAGCTTAAGAGCAAAACTGGGTACATCTGATTACCTGCAGTCCCTGTGTGCATTTCACCACACACATACATGCAAGTCAGCTTTGATTTAGAAATAATGCACCCCTGGGAAATATTATCAAAACAAATGCCTCCCAAAGAGGCACAAGGCATCTCTCAACCACAAGGTCTAGGCGTACAAGAATCAGAGAAAAGGGGACATAGGACAGATGAAGTGTGCTCAAGGACAACAGATTTCAAAGAATTCTAATTATTCTTAAAGTAGGCCAACCCCCAGGACATATCCATTTCATCCAGAAAAATTAATCCAGCCTGCTCCCTGCCATCCTTTTCCCAAGGCCCCTCAGGCATACACAAAGATTAAAAGCTACATGAACTATCCTGGCAGTCTGCTCCCTTTTATCACAACAGCTTGACAACTCCCCTGTCATCACCAGTCTTAGTAGAAGATAATAATGGGAGCAAAACTTGTTAACTCCCTGAGAGGTGAGTGATGTGACTATTCATGCAAAAGGCAAGCCTGCTCTCTAAGACAAAAACTCTGCATCTTGCAGAGATTTCTCCTCCCGTTTCTCTACACAAAATAATCATGATGACTTTGACAATTTGAACACCTACTCACTGTCACTCAAGGGTCTCATCACCCACTGCCAAAGCTGGGCCAGAGTAACCATCTGCCCCAAGTTTGGCATCAAAGTCTTCTCCCAGACTTGATTCCAGCATCATGGACAGCTGTTCTCCTTGAGGATGGCTTTTTCTGCAGATGACCCTGAAGGATGACATTACGCCTGGACCTGCTCAAAGAGCTTCATGGCCTCACTGCCAAGTTAACACTTCATGGCCTTTCTTAGCCCAAACTTTCCTCTAGTGTTTACATGAATAAATAAACAACTATTTAAGAAAACAGTGAGGGACAGAAGACTCACCAAGATCACGCATACACATCCAAGGAACTAATTCACAGTCTTACTTCAGACACCTGTGGCTGGAATAACTCCACAGAGAGTACTTGAGACCACTTTACTCACTTGGTAAATCTCATGCTGTAGGAGTACCTTATTTACATCGGTTCAAATATCAGAATTTGGAGTTGAAGATCTCCCAAAAGCTATCCAAAAAGGCAGGAGGAGATTCTTCTCACCCACGAGGAGTAGCTGAGGCACAGGAAACCCATGCAGCATCCCTCTGGATTTGAGGGCTCTTGGCTAAGCACTCTGTGATCAGAGGTAGGGGATACATTTACTATGGCTAGAATCTCATATTCCATCAAAGAAGCAAACAACAAGGCCCCATGTACTGCACTTTTCCATCTCTGCTGTTCACTGAGACACTGATTCACGCTATCACTAGTGCAGGTCTTGGCTCTGTGCAGGCGGAACATACTTCACAGAGGGCAGGGAAATAAGGGTGGAAAACACGAAGAGTTGAGAAAAAACCAACATATTTCATAGCTGTGGTTTAAAGCTTCTCATAGATTTTGAAATGTTAGAATAATACTGTGGGAGATGGAATAGCAGAGCCAGAGCAGGGGAAGGAGTCCAATAAAAGCAATATATTGCAAGCCTTGAAGAGCTGACTTCAAGGTCTCTTTCAACTGAAAGTGCAGCAAAACTTGCTTCAAGACTAAAGCATGCAGAGAACAATTAATCTTCTCTGAAGAACCTATTATGTTAATTTTGTCTTTCTTGATCCTCCTTCTTCAACAGGAAAAAGAAGGAATTTTATAAAAGTGGTATCTTGGTTACATTTTTATAGTTTTGCCTCAAAACATTATTACAGATAAGATATTTTCTACAGCAAATTTAAAATGGCAAATACTTTCTCTGCCACAGAGAGAATTCTTATTAAATAACTCAAAAGAAAGACATTGCTTAAATATCTCAAATCTATAAAGGCAGGAACTGAGAAATAAAATGAGCTGCTATGCTTTGGCCCTTGGTTCATTTATTAATGCTTAAAAAGCAAATTTTAATCGCCAAATTGTGGCAAAAATGTTTGAATGTGAAAAGGATTATATTCAATTTCATTAAAAATATTGTAATTTTTCCTGAAACATAGTATTTAAATACTTTTCTGCCTTAAAAAAAAAAAAAAAAACTAACTCAAGTCAGAACGATTCTTGTTGAGCCATTTTCACTGCCAATTTCTTAAAAGACATCAAAAATAAGTAAGAAATTTTGTGAGCTGAGCACCATCTGCTTATTCTTTAATTTCATTAGCAGTTATATTTTGAGCCTGTCACCTGTAAGGCACGTTTTCCACATGTAAACAACATGTAAACCAGTACAGTGTCTTTACCTTATACCTTCCCCCAGTTCTCTCCTGCTGCTCAGAGATCCACACAGCAGCGCTGACTGCTGCTATTTGCAACTGAACGTTCCAAAAGGAAATCAAAGGAAAATACATTGTAGCTTAGGAAAGCAAGAGCAATACTAAAAAATGTTACCACATTCAAGGATTAGAATGAGGAATTCGAGAAGACACAGTAAAAGAAACTGAAAAGAAGCACAAGCCAGTGTAGAGAAGCAAGCAATTAGTTTATTATAATAGACAGAAAAATAAAAAAGCAATTTATTCTCTTGCAATGAGCTGTGCTTATGCAGGAAGAAGTATGCTTAATTTCTGATTAATACAATTCTTTTTAAAGCATCATCTCTGAATTATAAAAAGTAGCCATTTTTGTTTCAGTAATAAAGTCTGTATGCAGCCTGGTAAGAAAAGTATTTTATACCCACATGGGAAGTCCATTGGTTTTCAGAAAATAGGAATTCTGTGGTAAAAAATGTACCTGTAGGAAAGCACCAACATATTTCGAAAACAGCTCGCACTAGGCAAAGAATTTGGGTTTTTTTCAAATTTCAGGCCTTTTTCAGTAAGCAAACATTTCAAAATAGTTTGATCCCAAGCAAGGGGAACACAATAAAGATGCTTATTTGAAAAACAAAGGTAGAATAGAAGTATCAGCCTTCTCCTCCATATCTTTTGCTATTAAAATACTCTTTTTCCACAAAAGCACATATCTTCCCCACAAGCTCCTTCACAGAGGAAGCTACAATCAAACTGATAAATCCTAATGTGCCATAAAGCACAATCTTAAACCTTTTGTTTCAGTTTATAGAAACCCACTGAGTTTATTTTTTTCTTCTACAGCCTGTATTAAGTGAAAAGCCAGAAAACCCCCAAATCCAAGCCAGAACAGTAGCACAGGTTGTGAGGACATGCATGCTGCTAGCTGCTAACTGTTCCCCTTTGCTGGGGACATCTTCCTTCCTGAGCACATCACCTGAGAATTGCACTCAATGATGGGAGGAACCTCTCCTATCAAAACTGTGCCTAACCTAATGCACTGTGGGGCAGAAGTGGACTGCTAAAGGCAGATTCAAGCAAGATAAATTCCCTCTGATTCACAAAAATATTAAAGAAAACTGATGGAGGACGTGGCCTTTGGAGCAGCATGAGCTCAATTGGAGTTGAAGCTGACCAGAACCGTAGGGGACAGTAAAAAGATTGTTTAAAAATACATTGTTAAAAGGCAGTGCAGAGATGACATCAGCCTGTTACAGGATGAGGATGGTCACCTCACAGTCAGGGATACTGACAAGGTGGAGATATTTAATGCTTTCTTTGCCTCTGTCTTCAACACCGATGATGGACTACCATGGTTGTGAAAATGCTGAACTCCCATTTGACCCTAAAGTTCTGAGGAATTTGCTGCTCCAGCTGGATCCATATGAATTTATGGGGCTTGATGGGATTAATCTGAGAATACCTAAAAGACCAGGCTATGTCATCACAAAAATAAGTAAGGATTCTCTGGATGATTTTTGAAACATCTTGGGAATCTGTAGCTATCCCAGTTGACTGGAAGTTGACTAACAATGTTCCAATTTTCAAAAAGGGCAAGGAGGACCCTAGAAACTACAGGCATGTCAGTCTCACTTCAGTGACTGGTGAAGTTGTGGAGATTATTCTGGGAGGTACTGTCAAACACCTGAAAGACAACACAGTCATTGGTCACAGCCAGCACAACTTCACGGGGGGAAACACTGTTTGCCAAATCTGATTTCTTTTTATGACAAGGTAACCCAAGTAGCTGATGGAGGGAAGCCAGTCAATGTAAGGATTTCACTAAAGCTTTTGATGCTGTCTCTCAGTATCCATCTGGACAAAATACCCAGCACACAGCTGGAAAAGCACCTGGGTGGGGCAAACCTGGATGTATGCACCGCCTCCTGCTGTGCCAGTGTCCGGTCACCCAGGCCCTGGGCCACAGCTCCCATCCTCTTGCCTGGGGCACTTCTGCCCCCCAGTGCCCAACCTGCAGCTCCAAGTGCAGCAGCACACAGCTACCTGCACTGTATGTATTCCATAACACTGTCCTGGGGGCCATCAGGCACAGCATCACTGCCCAGGCAAGGGAGGGGATCGTCCTGCTCTGCTCTGCACTGGGGTGGCCTCACCTTGGATATTGTGTGCAGTTTTGGGCACTGAAACACAAAAAGACACTAAACTATTGTAGAAGATCCAAAGGATGGCCACAAAGGTGGTGAAGGGCCCTGAGGGGAAGCCCTATGAGGAGCAGCTGAGGTCACTTGGTCTGTTCAGCCTGGAGAGGAGGAGACTGAGGGGAGACCTCAGTGCAGTGATAGCTTCCTTGTGAGGGGAAGAGGAGGGGCAGACACTGATCTCTGCTCTGTCATGACCAATGACAGGACCCAAAGGAATAGCCTGATGCTGTGTCAGGGGATGTTTAGGTTGGGTATTAGAACAAGATCCTTCACCCAGAGGGTGTTTGGACACTGGAACAGGCTCCCCAGGGAAGTGGTCACAGCACCAGCCTGACAGAGTTCAAGAAGAGTTTGGACAACGCTCTTGGGCACATGGTGTGACTCTCAAGGATAGTGCTGCGCAGGACTGGGAGTTGGACTCAATCATCCTTGTGTGTCCCTTCCAATTCAGAATACTCTGTGATTCTGTGTTGGTAATTTTAAACTAATCATCCAGAGTAGACATTTGTTTTCCATACTTACAGAGTCATTCTAGTAATTAAATGTAACTGTTGCCAGACTTAAAGTCCTCTCAGATTATATGGCCTAGTTACTGTAAAAAGCATCCTCCCTGCCCCCCCAGGTAGAAGTCAAACCTATTAATGTAACAGCTTATCCTGCCCTATTTCCACTTGGCAGTCTCCTGTAATGCTGATTTAATATCTGACAAAAATAGGACAAAGACACTGTCATTTTTCATTAGAAAACGTCAGCTCAATACAAGCAATTTTAACTCTGCTGAGCTTGGGTTAGGGAAGGTGAATGCTGCTTGGCCAAGTGGAGAAAAATCCACATATCTACCTCTGGATAATGCTGCCATCCTGATGACCCAATGACTCTTTTGCAGTAACTAAATTTACTAGCATCAGAATTTCTACTACTTCAGCTTAGCCATTCATATCTACCAGCTTTAAAGAGTAGATCTTAAGAGTTAACTACTGCCTAGAATTTTATTTAAAAGAGGAATTTATTCCATGATTACATGCTATTTTCAATGCCCCAGTATTTGGCCATTAAGCAGCACAAATTAGCACTTCTGTTTTGGTTTCCCTCCCTACCAAAAAAAAAGCAAATTACGGCCTACCCAGTCCAAGGTGTTGATTCCAGTTTCTGTGGTCTTACTCACAGTTTATTCATTATGTACTGCAATAGGTTAGTAATTTTAACCTATGTGATCCCCAAGACAGACACAACTGCTATGTTCTGGTTGAATTACCTTGCCTGAGTGTGCAAAGTCACCTATCTTCCTATGCTGAGGATCCTGCCAAATGTTCCCTAGATACTCTAGATCCCTCTTCTCCGGCAATGGGGCTCTCGAAAAGCAAATGCCAGTCTTAGCTTAAGGTCTTTGATTTTTCAGCTGTTGAGTTCTTTTATATTATTCACAAATTCTAATACTTGGGGCTAAAATAGGACAAAAGGAATATTGTCACACACATAAAAATGGTGCAAAACTGCTCTTGAAAGAGGGATAGACACATATATAATAAATAATCTTGAGAAAATAACAAGTTCTTTACCTAACTTAATGCAAGGGCTTTTAATGATGAGAGAGTTTGAGAGATTTTTAATACAATCTATACCTGTATACTAAATTGTAGGTATCATGTAGGCTTTCCTTTTTTTCCCATTTCTTCACATTATTTGCTCTGTGGTCATTGATTCTGCAACATAACTGGAAGCACTTGTCAAATTATTTCCCTTTTACTATGATAGGGATTGGGGTTTTATACTCTCCCATGGGTAAGAGATTTTCACAAGCTTTTTCAAAGCAAATTTAGATAAAAGCACATATTAAAAAAAAATATCATTTAATATCTCAAAACATTTTGCCTATTATTGTTGCTAGCAACACAAAAGATTACTGTAAGAAGTGATAGTTACTTTTTTGCAACAGCAATACCTTGGCTATAGCAAGCTCACCACCTCACTGTGCATGGTCTCCAAACCAAACTTGTTGAGCACAAAAAGCTTGCCAAGGTGTTTATTTCTGGTGAATGTCACACAAGAAGCAGTGACTTATTACAGGTTTGATTGCAGAAGGCAGCGTGGCTGTGTCTAGCCCTGCACCTGTACAGAGCTTTTCATGCCCAGGTGATGAATGATTGTGTTCAGCTTTCAGATAACACCAGAGTAGCAGCACTGATGCAGTGTCCTTTGTGCTGGTGTCACTCCATTACAGAAAGGAAGACCAGTGAAAAACGTGGCCAACCTATAGATAACTATACAAAGCAATTGCAGAGAGATTATTTTGTCGTTCAATCATTTGTGTAGCACCATGTTGTTACATGTTTTTACCAAGTTCAGACAACTCGAATCCCTTCATTACTGAACACCACTGTCCCTGTTACATCAGGTTTATTATCTTATTTCAATTCCCGCCTTTCCTCCAGTAATGATATCAACTTCAAATTCCTGCGTCTCAGTTTCTGTTCTAAGCACACTTACTCCTTAGAGGGAAAGTGAACAATTTCCTCTGTGATTTCCACACAAAGAATCTAATTTAAACCACAATAACACTTCAAGTTCAGTCTGCAACTTGTCATTAAGATCTCAGTGACAATCCAGCCAAGGTATACAGGATATTAGCAGTTCCTAAAGTGGGGCAGAAGGGGTGTCACCAGAAAGCTCAGAAAATGTCCACTCAGCTTTTATTTCTTCTTTTTTTCTAAAGCTTCTGCCTCCACATCATAAATTCTCCACCTTCTATTGGCCATGTGGGAATTGTAATGTTTAAACTTGGCAGTTGGTGAAGGCCCACAGCCCCAGCTGCAAGACTGCAAGATCATCTGGTTTCCTGAACCAGAGGGATGTGCTAGAATTGCCACCTGACCAGGGCACACAGCAAAGCCTTCTCTCCCTATCCAAGGGCAACCACGCTTCCCTCAATCTGGCACGGCTGCCGTGACATCTGGCAGCAAGGACAGCTAGCTCTCCTGGCGGGGAGATGGGAGTATAAATGCCTAAGGGTGGGAGACTGACCTCACCAGCTCCTGTTAAGCACATCTGGTACCAGAGACGTGCACACTTTCAAGGGTGGTAGGAGGAAGGGGACAGTTTTTGTCCAACTAAGTATGCACAGGAAGAAACCCCTGCAACCCAGCCCAGAATGTCTGAGAACTATTGATAAACAAATAACACCTAAACAAAATCCCAGTGAAATCATGTCACTTCCAGACACAGAAAATTAAATGCCTTCAATATATGGCAAGTCCATTGGTGGCTCAGGTGTAGTGGCTACGGAAAATACTGAAATTACTGTAATGCTTCAAATCTGAAGCACCAGGTTTCCAGACATAAGGCCAAGCAGCCTGTGCCAAGTTTTCAGGAAGTTCTCCTCATTGCCCATGTGAACAGGACAGACTATGGAATATATTTTGTGGGTTTAGCAATCTCATCACTACATTTCTGCCTCGTGCAAGGTTAGGCACACGCTGCCAGTAAATCTTTTACTACCTTACCAATCTCCCTCTGCACTCTAGGAACACACCGGACACTCTTCCTTACTGTCCTTCATATGGACAAATGAATAGGGTCATTTGTGACAGGTCAAATTTGGAGAGTTAAAGTTGACCTACAGTACATTTGCTCCTTTAAATAAGCTTCCAACTTTTCAGTAACAAATCTTTCTTTACTGTTTCAGCCCATTGGTTCTGCCTGCTGTACTACCTACTCCTTGACAACACCAGCTTCAAGGCTGTACCTCTGAGGCTGATCATTAGCAACACGTCTCGCTGGAGACCAACAAATACTATAGCTGGGATCCCTACAGCAATCTTGTTACAATGAATGGCCTCAGTGGTGTGATTGGCACATGGTGTGATTCCTGAGTGTCCTGTGCAGGCCCAGGAGTTGGAATTGATGATCCTGGTGGGTCCCTTCCAACTCAGCATACTCTGTGATTCTCAATCACTTCCTGCTGGCCCCAGAACTGTGACCCCTTGATCTAGAAGACCAGAAGGTATCCGAAAACATCCAAAAGACACAACATGGTAATCAAATCAGTGATTCTACCTATTTTTTCTCACAGCCATAAACAAAGAGTCCCTGCCTAAATATTTGGTAGCCTTGCAATCCTTACTATCAGATAGCAAGTATCCTCACTTACATGAAAGCAGATGTGCACTTAAGACTCTGAAAACAAACCTTAATATATTTTCATTGTTTCTATTTAATTTAGATTGGAAACTGAAAGTTCTTAAGGATCAGAGATAGTTTACTGTCTTTAGAGATTTCTGATAATGCAAATGATAATGCACTCCAGATCCCACAAGCACTTTTTCCTCAAATGTATTCTTGGAGGAAGTTCCACAGTCAGGTTACCCAGAGAACAGTTCTGTCCTCCCAGCTTCTGCATATGTGTCAGTGGGAGTCTTCTATTAGAAGGAAAGACGTTATCTCCAACTATCTGTATTACTGTAACTACCACTTTGTTCTCATTTCCTTCCTAAACAGCCACTTCTCCACTTTCATTTTTATTCTGAAAACTCTCTGTACATTAATCCTTTTTACTTTCCAAAAGACGTCTGAAATCTTTTAAATCAGCAGAAAGAAAGGTAACCCAATATTTGAAAGGATACTTATTTTAAGGGTACATAGTTACAACACTAAAAGATCTTCTGTATTACTTATTGTCTGCTGCTGAGAGCAGGAAAACATTAAAGGTTATAAACATAGAAAAGAACAACACAGCAAATCTTTGCAACTTTAATGCTTGGTGTTATTAAAAAGTCTTATAGGATTACAATGCAGAGAGGAAAAGGGTACTGCTTGAAGTTAGCTAAAAAAGCTAAATTCTATTTTAAGCTGGTACTGTCTGACAAGGACTTTCACATTTGTTGGCTCTTAGTGCAAGAAGAAGGGAGGACGGTGTTGAACAGAAGGAAGGTTTATCTGTCATCTTTATCTTAACAAACTTCTGGGCAAATAACAACAGGACAAACACACACATTTCTATGACTGAAAAGCATTTCTATTCTTTCTATTTCTGAGAAGCAGTTCAGATTAAACTCCTACTTCCCTTATGCTGAAGCTGTACCAGAGCACGGTCTGTTCCTTCCTATGTGTTGCAGGGAGCACACTCCAAGATACAAGCCCAGCTCACAGGGTCAGCCCTGCCTCTCCTAACACAATGCAGGGTATGCAGCTCCTAACCTCTGGACATGTTCTTGGGCTCTAACAGCTTCCCAGAAATATGCCAGAGCACTGCTAGTAGGAAACACACTGTTTACCTCATATCCCTTACCTGAGCAGCTTCTGAGGTGGAAAGCACTCCAACTCAAAACATGAATTTAGTAGCGAGAATAATGTTTCTCAGAAAATGATGAAGCAGCATGTGTTACTATCATAAATATTACAATGGCAAGTAAACAGCTGATCTAGTTAATGAACCAGATACTCTGTTTAGATTTCATCTTTGACAGTGTTTACTTAATACAATTGTATTTGTTCTCAACAAAGACTGAATTATTTCCTGAGATGGCTGTCATGGCCCTCCTCAGGTCAAGAACAGGTAATCAAGACAGAATGCTGCTTCATCAGAGGCAGGACTGTAAAAACTCTTGCAATTCCTTTACTGGTACTCAAAACAGCTAAAAAAGTCTTCTGAGTCAAACCTCACATGTGAATGGAAGTGATACAAAGGTTCAGCTCAAAAGTATTCCAGCAAAAGCCTTTAGGCTCATGAGAAAGGACAATACGATGCATTACAGCACCTGAGTAAATTGATACAGCACACACACACCAGGGCTACAACACTTCAGTTGTCACCCCAGAACAAGCATCTGATGATGGTCACTGCCCCACCCAGTAATGCAACCACAATTTTTTTCCTCCTGAGATTGTCACTTTGCATGTCTGTTTACAGTTCTTTCCTGAGCAGGAAAAGTAATTTGACTGGTTTTGATGCAAAATGTCTACTGCCTGACATTTTCTTCGGAGGTATACAAAAAAATTCCTGAACATTTTTCCACACACAGAAAATCCCAAGTTATGTCCAGAAGACCAGATTACAGAAACTTCACCACCTAATAAACTGCTTATCTCCAAAAAAACCCGCTATGGCCTGTTATCTCAGCAGTAACTGCCAAGATACAGCAAACTGTAACAGCTTCAGAAGACAGAGCATCTGCTGAAGGAGTCCAAAGTAATTTCCAGTTTTCAAAAACAAGAATTCTGTCAACTAACTTGCCCTACACAATTATCCAAAGCAGCCCATTAGAGAGGTCCAAGATCATTAGTGAACATATCATAAAAGATCACTTTTTAAGATAATCACTGGAAAATTTTATGACTTTACCAAGATTATTTTAATCTTGGCTAATCTTACTTCAAGCAGATCTCCTTTCCTGATCTCTAAAACATCTGGTGAAAACGGAAGAATTACTTTGACTCCTTCTAAGACCCTGGTGTCAAGGGGTCAGATTATTTTCACCTGACTAATACAAGGCCATGGCAAGACTTGTACTGCAGATTTGTCTGTCTGACCTCCTAAATCATTTCTGGAAGTCAGCTGAAGCGCTGCCCACCTCGCATATCACCTGTGCTCCCACCATTTCGGCATAGGAGACCTGCACCACCACCTGGATAAATCCAGCGCCTTTTGGTTTTCCGTGAACTGTTCCTAAATTACCTGATCTGCTGTTTCTCCTTGGCCAAACCTACCCTTTGGTTAGTAAAGCGTCGGGAAGCCGATCCGCGGCAGCCTAGGTGAGTTGGCGAGGGAACACCTGCACCCTTTGTTGAAGCTCTGGGGGATCTTTGCAGGACACTTAGGTAGGGGACATGGACGCGGTTATTTAGGGATGGAAAACCCCCGAAGGGAAGCCCATCCCAGGCGTTTCGGGTGCCCAGGGCAGCGCCGGCGGGGAGGTCCCGGGGAGGGAAGGACCCAGGCGGGACGCTACCCGCACCACCGCGCCGGCGGCGGACACCGGCGCCGCGCTCCCGG
>VXAC01004913.1:758577-769772 GCA_013399225.1 Rhipidura dahli
GGGCGGGAGCGCCTCGCCCCGGGCCGCCGCTCGCTCCTGCCCCCACCCCGGCACCGCGCCGGGCGTGCGCTCCCGTGCACCTGCTCCCGCCCGGACCGCGGCTGCGGCCAGCCGCGCCTGCAGCCCTCCGGGAAACGGGGGAGCAGTAGGACAAATCGAGTGGGGGCTTGGGCTTTCCCAGTTGGGTGGGCAGCGCTGCTTGGGCACCGATTTGTAAAAATTAAGGTGCAAACGTCTAACTTTAGTGGTTGTCATAGGCGTAGGGTAACGCCGGCCCATTAATTGTTGTGTACAACCTGGGCAGAGTAGAACCTGAAAGTCAAGAGATTTTTCTTGGGGATAGCAGATTAAGTACAAGATTACAGAGATGCTATCAGCCCGGTAGCTTGTGTGTTATTTTGTTACTAATTTTCTGCACTGAAAGTTAGGCATCCTATTTCCTCCTATGAAGGCATGTCACACGTGCACACACACAAAGAAAACTGACAATGTAAGCTCTCCAAAAACCAGAGTGATGCAAAACCAGTACTTCCAATGTAATATTACTTTTGTCTTTTCTGTGTATTCAGTACTATTCCCTTGCTCTGATGTTTTTCAGTTCTATTTCTTATGTTCACTGGGAGGATATCAGATGCATGGATCCTGAACATTAATCTTCAACGATAAGGACTGCAGAAACGTAACAGGATATTACACCCTGAACAGGATAACTTTGGAGGAAAAAAACCCCACACCTAAGTGACCTTTGTAGTTGGACACACCTACACACAGAAGTCTTTGTTTATTCATATAACTTGTGCTATAGCACTGAGTGGTGTCTTTTTCTTCCCCATTCTTTAAGATCAAGGCATGACACATAGACAAATGCAATGTTTAAGGCACGGGCAACAGTTCTAATCCTTAAAAGTGTTTGCACAGCCCTGCGACTTCCACAGGAGCACAGAACTGTTTTCCCCAAAGCCCCCTCCCTGTCTGCAGTTGCAGCAACCTCACAAATATCCCAACACAAAGATTCAGGTGACTGTTTTCAGGTAGGTAACAACATCTGCACAGGGCTGGGAGGGATTGCTAGGGTTTTTTTTTTGGTGGGAAACACATAGAGTCGAGGTGCCCATCTCTGAACAGATCTCTTGTCTTGCTGAGCCTAGAAGGACCAGGCAAGTTGGGGCTGTAAACTGTGAAGGTCTGTAGGCTATCAAAGAAGTATAGAAGCATTTCCCCAGCCCTTCCTTCACTCCTTTGTGGAGACCTTACTGCAGCAAACAGTGCTCTTTCATCATGTTATTTCATTCTTCATTTTTGGCATCCCTTTTTAATATCCTGTGCTGTTGCTCTCAGCACAATCAAAAAAAGTGAGACGAAAAGAAGTTACTCATAGCACTGCATGGAGGGTAAAGCCATGGGATGTGATACTGCTCTGCTGCTGCTCCTCAGAGCTGAGAGTGGTGGGGACAGAGCCCTCTGTGTGCAAGTTGAGATGATGAGAATTCACATTTGTAAGGCTGCCTGCCAAAACTGGTTTGGAGAGGGTTTTTTCGTACAGAGATGTATGTTCTGCATGAAGCCACAGGCAAAGGTAAACCATGCATCTGAGATTTCACAGAGAGCTACACACTTGGAACATGATCAAGAGTTTTGTCGTTTTGGTTTTAGATACCCAAAGTGTTGCTGTCAGTGACCTCCCCCATTAGCTATCCGAGGACAATGGCTTATGTACCAGGCATTTTAAACCCCCCTGCGTTTTACCTCGAAAGAGAAGTAGCTGATGCCCACTGGGAGGCAGTACGGGCCAATGGACAGGGTGTTCATGCCAGCCAGCCCCTGTCTCTGCCGGAACCACCAATGGCAGGAGATTGGAGAAGGCATCATGGTTCTGTTTGACCATCCTGGTTCCTCATCAGGGAGCATCATCCACCTTTTTTCTTCTCATGCACAGGCCATGCAGTCTGACACCAGAAGTATTAGATTAATACTGACCTTGGAAGTAGTTTTATTTCAGTTGTATCCTCATTAAGGATGTGCTGAAGTTTCAAATTCTGCACATACAGGTTCTCCTATGTAGTAAGGTGCCTAAGAAGACCTACAGAATGTATCTTCACTCTTGTTGAATTTGTGTCAGCTAAGACAAAAAAATCAAATTAAATTTGGCTTTGGATAACCTCCAGTACTATTCAAAACCTTTTTTAAAAGTCTTTTACAACCTGGAAAGAAAAAAAGGAAGGGTTACACACAGGCATTTGTCTCACTCAGTTACAAAATGTAAGTAAATACAAATTTATATATAAAAATGTAAGTATATATAAAAGTAAAATAAATACATTATATACGTATACATATACACACACACACCGTGATGCTCTTACTATATAGACAGCATTAAAACAAACACAATTCCAACTATTATTAGGGAATTAATCAATCTCTGTTAGACTGATATTCAGTCATTCAAATGTTTCAAACAGGCTGGCAACTGTCACAATGTTTGTATCTATATGTGGACATTACTGCTTGTTACACAGAAATCGTATGCTCACTTCTCCATGTGTGACTCCAAATAAATATGCAATGGCATTTAAGTCATGACAAAGCCTTGCTGCTCTTGAACCAGAGACCTACGATGACCTGGAGGTGAGGTATCCGATTACCAATCCCCTAAGCCATGCAGTTGCCTTATTGCTGGGGATTTGGGGGATGGTGTCTGGAACAGGGTCACTAACAAATGTCAAAACCTCATGCTGTTGCTTGCATGGGAGAAGTGTCTGGATGTACTCTTCAACTCTCGTCCTGAATATCTGGCCATAATAAAACTCTCTGCTTGTTCATAACATAATGTCTGAAAGAAAATTCCTTCAGACTTTTTTACCTCTCAAGGTGAAAGTCATGTGTTACAATGTTCCATAATACAACAAGCTGCTATAAAGGCTTCACGGTACATAAAACCTCACATTTTGCTCATTTGAGGGTTTTCTTCTGTCAACAATCATTGTAAAATCTGCAAATTCAGAGACCAAATTTTCTTCCTGCTGAGTGCAGAGAGCACAAAACACAACTCGTTTTATTGTCATCTAAATCGGTTCTTTGAAATTAGCAATGGTGTGCTGGTTTAGGTTGGAGAGTTTATCTTCATAGTAGCTGGTATGGGGCTATATTTTGATTTTGCTTTGGAAAGGACAACACCGGGATGTTTTGGTTGTTACTGAGGAGGGCTTGCCCAGAATCAAGGCCTTTTGTGCTCCTCACCCCCACCTGCCAGAGAGGATGCCAGGGATACACAAGGAATTGGGAGAGGACACAGTTGGGACAGCAGTCCCCCACTGCTCAAAGAGATATTCCAGACTATATGACATCATGCTCAGTATATAAAGCTGGGGGAGGAAGGAGGAAGGGGGGGACATTTGTAGTGATGTTGTTTTTCTTCCCAAGTCACTGTTAGGTGTGGTGGAGCCTGGCTTTCCTGGAGATGGCTGAACACCTGGCTGCCCATGGGAAGGGGTGAATGAATTTTTTTGCTTTGCTTGTGTGCATGGCTTTTCCTTTACTTATTTAAATGTCTTTATCTCAACCCAAAAGTTTTCTCAGTTTTCCCCTTCCAGTTCTCTCCCACATCCAGCTGGGGGTGAGTGAGTGAGAGGTGGTGTGGTGCTTAGTTGCCAGCTGGGGTTAAACCATGACAAATGGATTCTAGGCCTCAAACAGTTCCTTCGATATTTCCAGATATAACTACCAGCACTTCATTAAGCACAGTATTTCGCTACACGATACTCTCTAGGCTTCATGCAACAGTAACTTGGTCATGCCTTGATTAAAGCAAGTGTTGGAAGATGCCAGCTGGCAGAAAGTAACTTGCCTTCTTTAACAGAATACTCTCAACTCAAGCAATACCTTTGCTCCAGTGAAACCTTCCAGTTCCATTTAATCTCTTTTCCCATCCTGACTTTGCATTTAGATGGTCACCACTGAACAAAGCCTTTGCTGTTTTCCCACCTTAACTTTGGATCTAAGGCAAGCTGGCCACTGATGCTTACAGAAAGCTCATGCAGCGTACTGGCTCTACAGCAGATTTATTAGTCCTGCATATCCAAGTCCTGGGGTGTCCTGGTGGAATCCAAGACACACCTTCCCTAGTTTTCATCTGAGAAGGTAGGAACATAATGTGTGGCTGAAGATGCCTGGCCACATCTCCCTTACTTTATGTTAAATTCGTGCTCCCTTCTGACACCATCCCCAGCACTGAAGGATTTGCAGTGAGATTCTGGATTAATGAGGTGGTCCCTGCTACAAATAATCCAACAGGCAGAGTATGGCATACCTTATGATGAATATAAAGTTATGCCCTAAATATTTACAATGTGTGTATATTTAACCTCAGAGCTGACAAAAAGGAACTGAAGTACAGGATTTTAAATTCTTCTTAATTTCTGAAATTGTTTTAAAAGTACTTTAATCAAATAAGTGCCTCTAGGGAGTACTTAATATATGCTTTTGCAACTTAGACTATGATTGCTTAATCCTCACTGTTTTGTGTTCATGATCTCTAGTCTTAAATACCATTCTTCCTGTAATTCCCAATTATCTTTCCTTTTTTAAAGCCAGCAGTTTAGCCATCCATGTCCTACCAAAAATGATCCTTCAGTATTTCAGCATTTGAATAGATGCTTTTGGTAGAGTGCTATTCGCCTCCTTTGCTTTTCCTGTCACTTTTATGAATAATGTGTTATGAAGTTCCTGTCATTACATTTAGCCCCCATACTCCTGTCATGCCAACTTAGTCTGTTTTATTCCTGCAGTATCACCTCTAGCTCCTCTTCTCTTTTCCCACACAGCAACAGTAAGCAAGCTCATTATTTCGTACGGGTCTGGATTCTACCAATGTCCTGAAGATTGGAATGTAAAACAATTTTTTTTCCGGCTGTCCTTTCTGTTAATGAGTACCAGTCAATGTTTATGAACTACGTTGTATTATTAATACTGCTTTTGTCTAAAAGAAATTAACTTCTTTTGCACCTACAAGTCCTCAAAATATCCAAACTGATGAGTGTTGACAATCCTTGACAGATTTAGATCTCATTAAAATAGTGGATGGGATGGTCTGTTACGTGGGCGTTCCATTTAAGTATGAGAAGAATTTGAATGATTCTAAGCATGGTTTTTCCATTTAAAAAGTAAAATATATATTTTAAATTAATTTTAAAAAAAACTCTCACCTGTATTTTGAGACAGACAAAAGTATGAGTAGTCATATAGTCTCAGGTCTGGAAAATTTCCTTTTCCAAGGTGCCATACTTCTGAGCATTTCAAACAGAAATTAACTTGCATCATTTCCTGAATCTAGGGCAGAGAAAATTGAAATAGGTTGCTGCAATTTCTGTAATGCTGAAAAAATGAGTGTTGTAAACACCCACAATTTCAGATGCTGAGTTATTTTTCTAAAAGACTTTTCAAATATAGTAAATTAGTGGAGTTAATTTGAGGAAATTGTCACAGTGAACACAGTGCCTTTGAGAGAAAGAATGGGAAATTTTACAACTGTAAATTAATTAGATTTTTGTATTTCTTTGGAAGTTTATTATTTAGTGATAAACTTTTGACAGTTTAGCAAATAACTGGCAACATGGGTATCAACAATTTGGTATCATTTATCAGGTATAAACCTTCAAATATTTTGACAGATTTATTTTCAGGATATATTCTGCCATGTTGGTCAAAATTAAACAAAACTCAACTGCTGAAGATATGAAACATTTTTAAAGCACTGGAAAAGTTAAATAAAGCCAGCATGTCAAATCTGCATGAGATAAAGCCTTATTAAGTTTCACAGACAAATAAAAAAGACACTCAAAATTGGTTACATTGGAAAAGTATGGATGTATAAGTTACTAGATGCTAAAACCTGTATATGCTTTTTGTTCCTTAGCTTAGTCACCATTTCAGAAAGAGTGACCTACCTTGTTTTACATAAATGAATATAACGTTCATTAATAATTACAGGAAAAGACCAGTCCAGTAGATAGATTTTTACACTGAATAACATTGCAGAGTTCTGCCAGACTGATTTTCAAACTGGAGTCCCTGGACTCCTGGGGAATGGGAATGCTGTCTGCAACAGAGAATGACAGCAAGACTACTGCTGCTAGCCATATGAAGTTTGTGGTGTATATCACAAATTAGTAACTGGAAGTTAAGGGTCTTGTAGCAGTGAATCACAAAAGCATTGTGAGGCAGCTCCAAGCTTTCTTAACTCTTTGTGGATTTCATAAACTGTAAGCTTGATGTTATTGGTGTTTGGAAACAAACACCACAATGCTGAGCAGCCTCTTTTCTTAGTGAGCTGCCATTTGGAGAGAAATTCTCAAAGAGTAGTTTATTTCTATTATGTATCGTGTGACACCAAGTTTTATTGATTAGTAATTCAGTGAAATTATTCCCATGTTTTGTGGGAATTGCAGGCAATAGCAGCTGTTGTATCATAACACTGCCCACATTCAAGTCTTCTACTAAATATAATCATAATGAAATAGATTTCATAAAGGCTTTAGTACACCATGTAGGTGCAGAATTCTATGGAAGTTCTTCCCTTTTCTCAGGTCCAAAGCTACAGACAGATATCCCTACTTGGTATGAATTAAATGATTTTCAACTTTTATAGTTTTAGCTCAGGTATCAATATAGATAATTCTTTCATTTCTTTTTAGTATGTTTTCCATCTTTTTCCCAAACTGAGAGCTAAACAAAAAAATCCAAAACCAAATCAAAACAAAAAAAAACCCAAAAAACCCAACTCCCCAAACCCAACCAATGTCAGAGAAAAAAATTTTAGACATGTCAAAAAGACAGTGAAATGAAAGTGAAAAATTGTCATAAAGTCATCATCCTGGCAAGCCAAACTCCACTGCTTTTCAGTCACGTGTGACAAGTAAGAGTGATAATGGCAGGATCTCACCCATCTTCAAATACTGCAGATTTCCAGATCTCTCAGCTCACTGCCACTCACCCCCTTTTTCTAATATTTAATGGCGTGCTGGTGTTGGCTGGGGTAGAGTTAGATTTCTTCCCAGTGGCTGGTATGGGGCTGTGTTTTGGATTTGTGCTGAGCACAGGGTTGATAACATGGAGATGATTTTGTAATTGCTGAGCAAGGCACAGAGCCAAGGTCTTTTCTGCCTTTTATACTGCCATGCTGGGGAGGCAGGTGGGGGTTCAAAGGAGGCTGGGAGGGAGCACAGCCACAACAGGGGACCCAAACTGACCTTCAGACCATATGACATCATGCTCAGTATGTAAAGTGGGGGAAGAGGGAGAAAGGGAGGGACATTTGGAGTGATGGCACTTGTCTTCCCAAGTGACCATTACATGTGATGGGGCCCTGCTCTCCTGGAAATGGCTGAACACCTGCCTGCCCATGGAACGCACTGAATTCATTCCTTGTTTGTCTTTGATTGTGTGCTCAGCTTTTGCTTTCTCTCTTAAACTGTTTTTATCTCAGCCCATGAGTTCTCTGCCTTTTACCCTTCTGATTCTCTCCCCAGTCCCACTGATGGGGAAGTGAGTGAGCAGCTGTGGGGGGCTTGGCTGCTGGCTGGGGTGAATCCATGACAAACTGCAATGATTTAAAAATTAGTTGGCTGAGTAGTCCAATTAAAAACTTTTCTAAATTCCCAGAAATTCCCAGGTGTGTGCAATTAGCAAGAAGCAGATCTCTCAACTGTGCTTCTATTTTTACTCTGGCTTAACTAAATCTTTCTCCTGATTAGTTTGATCAAATCAGGGACATCCCTTAGGTTTAGATGTTAGAGTTTACAGAATAAGTGGGGAAAGGTTGATTTACAGTTTTGTCCTTAAAAAAAAAAAATCACTCATTTCAACTTGAAAAGCATACTTATAGAGCAGAAGACTACTTCAATTAACATTATTTCAAATTAAACTGAAGAATCACTTATTTACTCTTATTCCCATTCACTGATCCTTTGAGTAATGAAAGTTGCTCCTGTAAACCTTAGGCCAAAGTGAAGTTTATTTAGTTCCAACCCCGACATTTGTATATATCCAAAAATTAACATAGCATCTGTGTAATTAATTGTTTTTCTTTTTTCCTGCAAATGGTGCTTTGGGACAAAGCAGAAATGATTGGAAAACTTCATATTCAATTAAAGCATGGAGATTTGCAGCAGGGCTTTTGTAGACTAACTGCTTGATAAATCTGGATGACTTTTTACTAATCTCCAAGACACAGGAAGCAAACGTCTTCAAAACATTTTAGATTTAAATAAACAGACTTATAATATGACTGAAAATGAGTGTAACAATTTGCCTCTCTTTCAGGTTTATATCCAAACAGTCTCTCCAAACTTGCCCTGCTAAGTCTTTGGTGTCAGGGCCGATTAGCAGAAAACAGGAGATAGAGGCACTGCTTCTCCCGACATGTAGGTCAGCTCTGATACTCTCTGGTGTGTATCTAGGCCACGTCTAATTAATCCCAGAATATTCCATCACTGCTGGATTATCTCTGTCAGCTTCTCCCTCAGAAACCTGGCAGCAAAGATTTTACCTCAGGTGAAGATTTTCCCTTTTCTAAAGGCAAATGGGAGTGGTTTTATTCATTGTCTAACTACCTAATGTTTATGCAACAACTTACAGAGCCCTTAGGATGTAAAGTATTTAGTAGAGGTAAATAGCTTCACTTGAAATTACTGGAATGATGTCAGATTTAAACAGTGCAAATATTTCAACCCCAATTGTTTTAAGGATGAAACTTAACAGCCTTCTCATCTCCAAGTTTGATCTGCTATTCAAAAGAATCACATACTTTTTCTAAGCCAAATGTGAGTACAAAGTGCTTAATCAAACTAAGATCGGAAAGGACAAACTATCTAAAAAATACAATAAAAATTCCATGTAAATGGTTATTGGAGATCAGCAAAAGTTGAGGAACTAAACTGTATTCTTGTACTTTAAGCTGCAGCCTGCAGTCTGCCATTACTAGAATTACATAAACAGTTTGCAAAGACATGTAAAAGCTCCAGGAGGTGCTTAAATCAAGGCAAGCCAACACTGTGGAGCAGTGGATATGCAACTGGTGGCTGCTGAAAAATAACCAAGCACACTTACTGAGCTAAGGATACACTGCATCTGTGTTCCGTGTACCTCAACAGTGAAGCACAGAATCACAGCCCTAAAAACAGAGCACTAATTAGCAATGCAAAACTTGTATGCAATTATGCAAGGCGCTGGGTGTCTCAAGCAGTACCACAGTTGTATATTGAGGATGAAGTATTGTGACTTTTGGAATCAAAGCTCTGTAAACATGCATTCATCTATGCAAAAAAGCCAGTGGATTTTTTCTTATACCTGATGACAAGACAACTTGCTACTTGCAGAACAAGAAATACCTGTTATTGGAGATCTATTAATATGCACTTTAAAACACAGGCAAAGAAAGGCCCAGGCATTTCTGTAGTGGGTGAGGTATGGTTTTTAACTCCACCCTCCACATTCTCAAATTATATCCTTGCAATCTCCTTTAGTTAAACATCAAAACGATTTTCACTGCATTTTGTATAGAATTGTTGTCAGAACCTTCATTTAAATGCTTCTACCGATACCTTCAGAATGATGTAATATTAAAAATGTAAATAAGATGCAGATTTGTCACATACTCATTTTTCTTTCCTATGTAAGTTGATTACTAAATCAGGAAGTGCTATTCATAAATGCTCATTACTAACACACTAAAAAATCCATCTAGCAAAACTTTTTTTTTTTTCCCACATCACTAGAAAAATAGTCAAATCAGTATCAGTCATGAGTTTTGTCTGAGTTAAGATTTACCTGCCCTTCAGATGTGCAGTTTTGGGTCTGATATACTTAGCTCATGCATCTAAGAAGTCATCTTGTGTTTTAGCTCATATTACAAGCAGGAAAGCAGATTTTCTGAGATGTAGGATGAGTATACCTGCAGCAAAACTACAATAGATGTACTGCAATCCACAGCCAATGAAGTGAAAGTGCCAAATCCTGCTGTCTTGCATTTAATGTCTTAGCATGAACCCATAGATAGGTAAAAAAATAATGTCATTCTGACAGGTGAAAAATGCACACCAGCTGGTGATGTGATATTAAAAACACTCCAGCTTAGTGTAAGCCCTCACAATTCACATTTCTAGACAGGTCCCCTACTATGATTCTCATCTTTGTTTTTTTTCATGGCCCATATTTGTGGCTGTATCTAAGAGTCCTTTAAGCATATGTGGCTCTGCCTGAACGGATGAACTAAATTTCTACGGGTGCTTTTAACCATGATAAGCTTCCTGATGCTATGTATCTAGTAAGATACCAAAATAAGCTTGGTAGTGTGGGACAGAGGGACAGAGTACCATTATTTAGAGACTATAGTATCTTTGTCCTTTTGCTTTGGAGATTTACCCCTTCTTGTGTTTCATTGCTCAGTTCCAACTGAACAAACTGTGGTTTGCTGGTGGTACGAAGATGAAGACCCCAAAATGCCCTCTAATCTGGTCACTCCCCATCATGTACAATGCCCACTAGGCTTCTAAATTTTCACCACCTTTTTTGTGACCACCATCTCAAACTCATCAGCCTCAAGTAGCAGAGCAAAAGTTACAGTTGTTGGAGTTATCTATAGTCTTAGTGATAGCATCTTGATGAGACAGAGAGAGAGAAAGAAAAGTGTGTTATTTGCGTGGATTCTACAGGCTCTCAACTTGGAGTGCTGTTGCCCTGTATGAAGCAGAAAAACAAGAAGTTGTTATTCAAAAAGTGTATCAGTCATGTTAATTTAAAAATTCTCTACATTCAAGAATGTGGATTTTATTCAGCTAGGAATAATTTTCCTTGTAACACCTACAGAAGTTAATTAAACTTTGCAATCCAGACAGAGATGCACTATTAACTTAGACAAGAATGATAAATAACTTGCACTCTCTGAGAGAGTAAGTACATACAGTACATGTAAAATGCATGCTATTATCTTAAAAAGAGCTTTTTATGATAAGTTTTTATGAGTGCCTGCACAACTTGCATTGTTGTTGAAAAATTAAAACAGTTCATTGTATGCCTTAAATGCTAGAAATTGCTTCATATCATAATAGTGTCCTTTCTGACCATTAAAAGCTTTCACCTAATTCTTCCTTCCCTTTGTTAGTCTGGCATTCCTTCCTCTCCCTCAAAAAAAAAAAAAA
>VXAC01004913.1:769826-781777 GCA_013399225.1 Rhipidura dahli
CTTATACATTCTGAATTCCTCATTAGGCTCCTGATACAAGGATTCCAATTTCCTGGTCAATTGTCTGGGTACAGTTAAATGATTCTCTCCATTTAATTATCCACAATAATCACCATTAGGAAGACAAGTGTTTCACCCTGCACCATGGTGCATGAAAAGGACCAGCAACAGCATCAGCATTCACACTTGTTATGCAGACTAAGAAGAAGCTAGACCTTTCTAAAGCTGTTGTCACAGCCTTCTCCCTGCTACTTGCAGGTGTAGGAGGAGCTTCTCACAGTGATCAGACAAGCCTCCAGCACTGTGGGTAATAGCAGTCTGTCACTGATGAAACCTGAGACCTGGTGTAAAACGCAAACAATAGGCAGAATCATTCAGCAAATGGATGTCACGGTTCAAGAGCTTCCGACAGCCCAAGTCCTCAGCAAATACCTGCACCCTGCCGAAGTTTATGACGTTGAGGTTCCTCAGCTCTGCATAACAGCACACACCTTCATTGCAACAATCCTTGTACCGTGTGCCAAAACCTGAGCTCTAAAGAACTGGCAGAAATCAAGCTGACAAATCTTCACATAATTGTCTGAACAAACTCAGCTTTCCACCAAGTCTCAGTTTAGGGGTTCTGGGGTAAGCATCCTGAGGAGCTTTGAACCAAGGTAAAAAAAAAAAAAAAAAATAAAAGAGCTTCTCTTTTTCTTTTGACATAATAAAGACCTGGTGTCCATTGTTGGTTATGTCAGATCTGAAGTGCTGTCCTCTCCAGCTTCTAAAATAAAGAACATCATTATGTAAATTGATCTGTCCAGAAACTCTTAGCAGATGCATCTGGTTTTCTTCATTCTCCTGCGATGTTGTGTTTCAAATTCAATACATTATTTTATATATCCTGCTGACAATGTTTATTTTTAAGAGCATGAAACTTTCAGTGTTTCTCTATTCTTCCTGAATGCTGACAGTGCTCTGAATATGGCACTGGCTCTCTGAAGCAAAGAAAATGAAATAGGAGTCATCTTAGAAATGGTTCTGTTTAATGTCAGGACAGAGTTTACCTTGCCTTCTGGTTTTGAAATTTCAGTATGCAAAATGCAAAAAGATCCTAGGAACTCTGCAGGCTTGGCAAGGAGGACAAAGTTTGGGTACTGTTATGCTGACCAGGTTCAGCTTTCTTTATTTTTCTCTGTTGTCTTTTTGCTTGGTACACCATCTGCTGTGTATCCTTGTCCTGTGTTTGCTCAATTGCCTAGCACAGGCCAGTCCAGGCTGTTATTAGAGCACCTACAGGATGGGGCATGTTTTTGCAGTCTCTTAATCCTGGAAGAAGTTGAGACCTCAGGCATGCACACACAACCTACTTATCTGGGATTTCAATATGTTTTCTATAGATACCACAACCCCACAGGAATTTCAAAAGGTGTATCTGCACTAATTAGAATCCATATCATTTGGGTGCCAGAGCTTTACTCATCAAATTGCCCTCATCCACTCCAGTTTTAGCATTCATATCATCCTGATATGAATGCTTTGTTGTGAAGACATTTGAAAATGAGTTTCAAACTCACAATCCATTTCTAAAGCAGTAATGTATCCTGTGACAATTTTTGTTTTCAACAAAACAGCTTGCATAGCAAGTTACAGCTATTATTACTGTTAAATTTCTTAATTCTGTAAGACTGCTGAGGCTGAAATACCTGCAGCTGTTCAGGACTATTGACTGGGTATTTAATCTCTGAGCATATAAGAATCTTTTGTGTATCAAATTCTGCATACTGCTTTTTTGGGTAGCATTTTAATAAGCTTTCATCACTATTTTTGCCCAATCATTCTTAAAGTCCACAGGCTAGATGCTGAGTATATATAAATCATGCAGCTCAAACAACATCAAAGAAACTATATTAATTTGTCCCAGGATTTGGCTTCTTACTTCCAGTTTTACCAGGCTTTTCTTTAAATAATCTTGTGAATTCCTTAACCACATCCACTTCCTACTGTACTCCTCTCAATCCCTTTCAATTACCTCCTTCTTTACATATAACACCCCTCCCCCAATTATTTCCTTGTAAATCCTTTCAAATCCTAATTTTTCTTCCTCTTCTTTCTTTTTTTTTTTTTTTTTTTAAATTAGTTAATTGTTAGAAGCATTTGTAACTCTTTGAAATTGTACTTCTGAATGCATTGTGGTATGTTGACTCTAAGGGCTAAAGTTTCTAAGCAGCTTTCAGAATAATGAGATTTGTGGGCATGACTCCCTTGCACTGCTATAAAGATTTACTCTTTAGAGTTAAAAGATTTTCAAAAAATCAGTTTCTTTGTGCTGCTGGCTTGTAAACACTGTGCTCAGAGCATAGATCCTTTATAGCAGTTACCCTTTTCTCTTTCAAGTTACTTATTGTGCTTGAGGAACTTCTGAACATCTATCCTTAACAAGCAACTTTATAACCCGAGGGTGTGTCAGCCTTAGCAGCAGCTGATACACGCTGCAGTTTTTGTCCAATTTGCCTCTGCTCTGCACTTAGCATTTGTGTGCATAAAATATTTGCACTACATATTTCTTTAACAGGCAACTCATTCTCTTTCTTTGCCTGACCACATTTCAACTGATAAGTGGCAGCAGCCTGTAGATATCTTATGGAAATCTTCAGTCCAATCAAAAATGGCAGACTCATGGGCCGCATTTCTCAAGTTAGCAATGCCCAAACTGTTAGTCTAAAATGCCTGGCTTTTGCAGACAATTGTTCCTGACATTTCACAGTCTGTTAAACTTTCTATTATTGTTTCCCACCCAGTTTCATGACAAGTAAACCTACCTCATATGTAACTATTGCCTGCAGTATGCCTGACCCGGTGATTTGGGTTGTGTTTGCCGAGTCTAACCTCGGATACCTTTGTTTGCCTTCGCAGTGATGCTGTAGCACAGGTATATCAGCGTGCCAAACAGGGTGAGGTGCCTTCACTGACTGCTCGGGCTGGTCCTCGAGTATTTGCATTGCCTGAGGCCAGCGCGGCACTCCCCCACCACACCCGCTGCTGTGCGTGCTCTCCCTGGGTGCTGTGGGACATTTGTCAGCCTGAAATCCAACTTCCTGATGCAATCCAGGATGCAGCCGTGTATTACTATTTTTTTTTCTTCACCTTCCCAGCACAATGAAACCACATCACATCCCGCTGTTTCTTCTGAGCTAGTCAAAGCAGGTGCCCAAGTGCCTTGCATACCAAAAGTGCATATTGTGTTACTGCTGCCTCAAGATATCACCAGATTTTGAGTGCCACGGTTTTGCCCCATCAGCAGCTTTTTGGTTAGCTGATGCCATTAATCATGAGCTATGGGAAACATAATTATGAAGAATTGGAGAATAAGAATGTTATGCAAGTCTCCTGGAAGGGAAGGAGGAGGAAAAAAAAAAGCTCTCTAATACATATGTAGGTTTCCACACATGGCCTCATTTGCTTTCCACTTTCTTCAGGAATTACGTGATAGTCATTTTATGATGACCCTGTTATCATAAAGTTATACATATGCCTAAGTAATTTGATAACCAAAGTACTAAGGCTTGTGCTGTGTCTGTCATCCTGCCCAAAGCTGCATAAGTATATTGACTTTTCCATAATTGAAACAGCAATACCCATTCATTGGAATAAACTGTTTGCTGAAGAAAAACATAACCAGAAGTCTTAGCTGCAGACTTTTACAGACCGTGGAAAATGTTAAGGTTACAAGAATAATATGCATAGACATGAAAAGCTGAAAGACAGGTAGAAAGGTAAAGAATATAAAAAAAAAAAAAAGAACTGTTGAGTAATTACAAACATTAAAGTGTTTTGAAGGCTTTATTCTTATCTATTCCTTGTATTAACTATGCTTTTATACTTATTTTTAAAATCCTTTACATTCTAGTAATACAACTGTCACACCAAGCATTTGTAGGTATCTTAAAATGTTTTCATTTTGAAGAAAAAAAGTCTCAGAACCACCTCATTGCTTAGCATGCACTGGGAGTAGAGAAGGTTGCAGTACCAAGGATTTGTCTGAATCCTCAATACATATTTCCATCCAGCACCTTTGAGCTTATCCCCTTTAAAGACAGAGGGTTTTGGGAGGGCTGTGGTGGTGGCATCTTTTTTTTTGCTTCATTTTGCTGCCCAGTGATGTGCTTTGGCATGGCTTCTTTAGCAGAGGCAAAGAAAAGGTGACCGGAGTCAGGCTTTTGGTTCTTGGCCAGTGCAGCATTCCAGGTCAGTTAGCCAGGCTGCCTTTGTTGCTGTGCATTCACCTTCTTCCTGCACAACCCCAGCAGCCTTAATACATCTTTTCTTGGGGAAAAAAATGCTTTTCTTCCCAACATAGTTGTTGTCAGATATAGTTTTTACAGGTTTAAGGAAGCATTACACAAACGCTTTAAGTATGCAAGAGTGAACTCCTGCAATCATATACAGCCTTAAGCGTGAAAGGGTGCTTTAAGAATTGTAATTCTTTAAAAAGCTTTCCACTCAGAAGATGATCCTGCCTGGAACTGGTAAATGGATCCAAAGGTTTTTACACCTCCAGGAAGTCACAAGTGGTGGGACCTTGGCTGTGTCTGAGAACTCCAGATCTGGTACTGTAACAAGCACTCCCTAAAGCAGCATGCTGTGTTTTATACCTGCTCTGCCAAATGCTGGAGTGGGACAGTGCAGAAAAGAAGCCAAAGACAAGATATTTTCTCCTTTTGGTGCCAGCACTTACACCTTTGGGGCTTTTTCCATAAGGTCTCAGTCCTTACAGCTTTGTAAATAAATTCTAGCTGTGACAACTGATGAAAACCACAATCTTCCCATCCTTGCTTTCCAAGCCCTGTCACCCTCCAATCCCCACTAAAACCATGCAAAGTGCTTGAATAGCCCCAAAGTAAAAAAAAAAAAAAAACACATTAAAAAAATGCTTTATGGGATAAACTTGAAATTCTGTATGCTTGCCATTGGCAAACCATTTTGTCTTTCCAGCTTCAGATTTGTGTCTTTTTCTCTTTCTTTGAGGATAAAGTTTCTCAGGGTTTCTAAAGGACTCTGGTGACCTTTTCTGGACTGAGCTGCCTTTTTCAGCAGGCAGCACTTCTGTTGCCATGGCAGTGGGAGCCAGGGCCCCAGCTCCAGTCAAAAGGGTTGGGGGATTTCTTTTGAGGCATCATTGCCACAAGTAATAGAGCAATTAGGTGAGAATATATAGATGCTGCCTGGGTTATCTGACATGGCATGTTTTGCTACAGATAGGTAGTTATGTCATTTATGGAACAAATTGCTTCTTTGTGAATTCTGTCATGCAAAAGGTCCACTTTGGGAGCTCTTCTATAGTTAACTTCACGGTGGCCTGAAACACATACTTCAAAACAGTGCTATACTCTGTCATGGGAGTCACAGCAGCTCCATGTTTTGGGGAGAAGCCAAGTGCCAATAGGCATTCTCCTTGTAAACCGTATTTCATTAAGAACTAGCAGACTTCTTGCCCCGTCCACATGAGCAGCTGCTGTTCACAGTCAGAGTCACGAACCATCCAGCACTGCAGAGCCACAGAACTTTCACTGGGGTTTGGCTTTGCAGATGGGAATATCTCCATGCTGGCTCATATTTGATCCTTGCACGCAGCTGTCACCATTACAATCAACAAAGCTTAGAGAGAGGCCTGCAATACAGTTTTGTGACCAGATGCGCTCTAATGACAGCAGTACAAAATTCTCTTGTGCTGGTTCACAGGACACAGAAGGACCAAGAGTCTGCCTCAGGGCTATGCACTGACTGGGCTCTTCCTAGCCCTTTTTTGCTCCCTGCTGATATCTCCCCTCACTTCTCCATAATCTTTGGAAAAATAGGTGCTCTGTTGAGGTATTTTTTGTTTCTTTTTCCCCCCTCCAGTCAACTGATGAGCTCATATGTTTGGGGTTTTTTGTTTGGGTTTTTTGTTGTTGGGTATTTTTGTTGTTATTGTTGTTTTGGGTTTTTTCAAGAAAACCAGAGAAAAGAGAGGGACTGGGATCCATTCCCAGTGAAAGTGTTCTTGTTTGATGAATTTAGCAAATGGTGTAAGACCACTGAACTAACAAAGAGGCTACTTAAAAGTAGAACACTTATGAGCTTATGTTGGTTCTCTCCAGAAAAGCAAATAAAGACTATGATCTATTAAAAAAAAAAAGTCTAAAAAACATCCACAAGAAGATAACACACCTTACATACCACGTATATAAAAACTCAGATCTAAATCACTACTACTTTTCACAGACTGTAAATTCAAAGATGCCATACGAAGTCTAATACTTCTACTTACAGAAAACTACTTAGCACACAAATAAAAACCTGAGTTATAAAAAAGATGTAATCTTTAAATGCATACACAAGCTGCTGTTAAATAGTCTGTAAATTGCTGCTCTTCCGGGCAGAGTAAATATTTTGCGATATACTGTTGTCTCTTCATCTGAAATGCAAACTGTTTTCTTTATCACTGTTATAGTAATGCTTTTTTAAAAGATGAGCAGTAACATTTGTATATGCTACCACTGCGCTCAGACACCAAGTAAAGAATATTCTAGCAGGCAAAAAATAGAAAAATATTTAGTTCCCCTTCTTCAAACATGTGCTTCAGAAGGCAAATAGTTTTGTTTGATGGACGCTCTCAGGGGAACTGGAAACATCATAGACTTTATTCATGGCTAGACTTTGCTTAACTTCAGCCCATATGCATTGACAAGACTGTTCTGAGAATCACCACAGCTCCAGCCTTTAGGTGTAAACTAGCTGAAGATTATCTCAGTAATGGGTCAGGTGAAGAGTTCATACAAGGGAAAGGCTTTTTCCCATGGAACAGAAGTCCAGCAATATTCGCTATACCAAAAGCAGCTAGCACACAGGACACGAAATTTATCGTTGTTGCTTTTCACTTACTGGAAATTAGAATGTGGCAGCTCCTAAACCAACATACATATTTCTTAACAGAAAAGCTATGTCTCCCCATCTTCCCCTCCCACAAGCTGCAATCTCAGAAAGAGTTAAATAGACAGTCCTTGCCCTCTGGTCTACAACTGCAAATGACTTCATGAGCTCCCTTCTGATACTCACATTTGGCTTGCCAACATCAAGAAGTTTAATCACTGACCTGGTTTTCGGTTGGTGTGGTCTCGTGTCAGCTGTGTATCCCAGTCCTTGGAGAGTCAGGGTCATACCTTCTTAGAAAGCTGCAAATGCAGGTTTCTTGTCATGAAAAATGGAGAAGGCAGAGCTGGTCACTAAGGAGGAGGTACAAACAACAGCCCAAGTGAAACAGCTAAAAAAACCCCAACCCCGAGCATGTACCTGTAGAAGCTTTATATAATCTTTGACATGTTTTGTTGCTGTGTGGGATTGATGAGGAGCTGGCAGTTCCTGCCCCGGACTGCAGTCTCCTGTGGTGGTGGTGCCAGCATGGACTCTCCTGGGTCACCTAAAGCACGTGGGGTGGCCTAAGGAGGCACTTTAGGGGGATGTCCAATGATCACTGGTTTCCTGCTCTCCATAGGAGTTCTGAGAAGAACCAAGGAGATGACAAAAATCAAGTAATCCAGATAGAGGGCACATCTTCTCCTCTAGTTCAGGTGGTAGCCACAGAGCCAGCCTCTGTGGGAAAGGGCTGTGAAGGATTAGTTTGCAGGTGCTACTACTGGGATTAGTCCCCCCAGCTGCACTTTGTGAACTCTTCCCACTTCTCTGTCTGTTAGGAGATACTATCTTTCTACTTATCAGCTTCCCCCTGCCAAAATAAAAGTTTATCCTGGCATTTCCTTGCTGTAGAAGCTTATCAGTTCTAAATCATGAGGCATGTTTAATTAAAACAGTGAATGTCACTTGAGAATCACTTAGGCAGAAGAAAAAAACAGTATTAAAACCCCCTGTGTTTCCCCCCTCATCTTAAAAGCAAAAAAAATGAGCTAATTAGAGTAATCATTCAAATACAAACATCCCACCAGACACCCTCTCCTGCATATACTCACCAAGGCTTCCAGCTGAAGAAATCACTACAATTTCCCTTCAAAAATCAGAGGGGAAATACTGGTGCTGACCAGGCATGCAGACACGTCTCCTTCCCACCTGGCTGGGGCAGCATGTTGTCCAGACCTCAAAGAATTCCTGTTGTGCAGACAGGCAGCACTCCTCCAACTGGTGTGTGGAATTACCAGTCGGGGAACAAGGAATGCAAGCACCACCACTGAGCAGCTAACATACAGATCTACTGCCCAAGCTGGTGGTGCACAGGCTTTTCATGATGGGAGTTCAAGGGCAGCTGCCCTATGTAAGCCCTAAGGTGGAGCTGTGTCTGTAGGCTGAGATCTTGTCACTGACTTCCTCTGTTAGAAAGCTCTGCTACCTCTGGAGCTGCCCAGGCAGGAGGATCACAAACTGCTCTCAACCCTTCCCCATCCACAGACATTGCAGAGGAGGGAGGGAGGCCAGGATGTAGGAGCCGGGCTTGGATTCTTTCCTTCTTGACTAGGAGGAGTACATAGCAGCATCTCAGCCTTGAAGTAAAAGTCAAAGCAGAAACTTGTCCAGCCTCCCTGTCCCTTTTCCCAGGCAGAGAAGCTGCATTTGGAGGTGATAAACATGCTCCAGTAACTGCTGTGTAACTCGTCTCTCACTGGTTCTTGCAACCAGGGACAGGAGATCCATGCCAGAGCAAGATGCAGTTCCATCTCTTCTCCCTGCAACAAGTCCTATTACTCTCCAAATACACCTGTACCTGCAACAGCTCTTTAAAGATTTTTCCTTGAAGGTTTGCATCTGATGTTATCGAAGGTAATTAGATAATTGACACACAATTCACAGAAGGCTCTCTGGTTTCTTTATACATTGTATTTTCCTTGGGCTGTGAACTTTAAATGATGCAAATGGGAAAATTCTCTGTTGTTTTACGACTTTTAACTTTAGGCTACATTAAAACTAATGCCTAATTGATCTTGATGTATCTAAAGCACTTTATTGTTCTCTTAATAATAATTCTTCTTTGTTCCTAGTTGTTCTCTTGCCAAGGGTCGCGTCTGTAATGTTAATGACTCCAGTCTCTTTAGGGACTTGAGAAGTTTTTGTTACTCTCAAATCCCCCTGACTTGTAATTTGTTTTGTTGTTATAATCACCGTTTCAGTGGGAAGATATTTACCAAGGTTTGTTCAGTAGAATTACCTGTAAGAAATTAGTCCCAAACAGTTTAAGTGGAAAGGTTAAGTAGAAAACAACATTTTTTTTCCTGATTGGGTTGTCTTCAGTTTGCATTTGGCTACAGTATCCTTTTAAGCTCTCTAGACAAGGAGTCACATTTTCAATGCTTGCTTATAGTTCTCTCAGTTTTGTTAGTTTTGATTTCAGAGGTCTTTGGAAGCAATGTTCACTTTAACTGCTCCCTCAGAAACAAATAAAAATTAGATTGTGTCCACTTAAATCCTACCACAACTCTGCCATATGCAGTAGATATCAGGGATGGATTTAATCAACTCATTTAGATTAGAAGATTTTAGGATAATTGTACAGCACTCAAGAGTATGGGTATGCATAAAACTAAGTTATAGGACTTAAAGATATACAAATTGAAAAAAATAATTCCTTTAAAGATAAAGAATATGTAATAATCGACTCTTTCTTCCTTAGTCTTTGAAGACTGATTGACTAATACTTTTCTTCTATATTACTCTTAAACTTTTGCAGTTAATCCTCTTTATGAATATTATGTATTTTATGTCTTAACAGTTGTAGGTAGAAGAAGGACTAGTGGTGCTGGGAGTTTCTAGGGTTTTTTTGTTGTTGTTGCTTTGTTGGGTTTTTTTTTTTGGTGTGGAAGTGGGACAAATAAATCTTTATTTACACGACATTTTACTGAAATTAAATCCTCCCAAACTTTTTCAATGCTTCCTTACCTGTCACTTGAGGACTATTATGTTTGTACAACAGTTTTGTCCTCGCTTCTTTATTTCTCTTATTTAGGTGGCCATTCAAGACATGATTTACAGTATTGCCAGAGCTAACAGTGCTCTTTGTAAAAGAAGAGGACTTTGTTTTCTCTTTCTGTTGATATTACAGAGTTGGCATGGCCAGAGCTGCAGGAATGGGAGCAGCTGTATGGCCCTGGGCAGCCCTGCAGCTGGTTGGGCTCATCCGGTTCTTCCCCCACCCAATGCAGCAGGAGATGTACAACAAACTGAAAAATTTATGCTGTAGCTTCTGAGAGGTATTTATTCATTCAGATCATAGTAACTTTTTTGAAACTGCTGTTTAGCAATCTTTTACTTTGTATCTTGTAACATAATACATCCAAATATAAAATAGGACAGGTGTATACGTTTTATTCCATAGTTCAGCTTCTTACTTACAGACCAGAAATTTACAGGCATGTGCTCTCTGCAAATCCTTTAAGCATGTCCTGAAAACATTATTTTAATGCATCAGTAAGTTGGTCAAAATTTCTACAGCTGTTGTTTAGTAACATCTAAGCCAACTATCTCAGACTAGTCAGCACAGAAGTGTATGATTTCATTTTACTTATTATAATGTATATATTACTAATTGCAGTCTATTGTATAATACTTCAAATGCACACAACCTGAAAATATTTTCCCCATTTTTTTTAGAGAGCTATATTTCCTAAATCACAATAACCAAATAATTTGACCTTGATTCACAGAAAATTAGACAACTCCATCTTACTTGTTGATTGATCTCTACTAGCTGCCTATCAGCCCAGCTTGTTACTGGCTGTCTTTTCTACTGGGACATTGGTCAGGGATTACACAAAGTTGTCTCCAGTTCTTCTTGGCCCTTTATATATAGTTTATAATAGTTGAATTGCCAGGAAATGTTTTGTCCTGAATGTTGTTTAACAGCAAGTGAAGGCTGTAATTCCAGACTCTCAGAAAAGTGAGAGAAATGGATATTTTGCAGGATACCTGCAGGAAAGTGTGTTTATTCACAGAGATGCCTGGAAAATACTCTGATCAACAGAAAGACTAGTTGATAAGTAGAAGCATCTCAGAGGTTCAGAAGGGACCACATATTTCTATTTTGCTACCTAGCACTAATAACCATATGTGTGTGTGTGTATGTGTGTGTATGTGGACTGCTGTTAAGAGATGTGCAATGAACCACATTACCTGGAGAGCTGGGCAATACCAACAGAGTGTGAGGTGGAAAACTGCAGGTCAGACCAAAGTTAGAAGGAATGGAACTGCTGCCAGGATAACAATTGTGCAGAGCAATCTCCAACCCAAAGAACAGGTTTATATAGCCATGATGCAGATTTGTATGAAAAGCTGGCAGCAGAGGCCTGATTTGTCATTATCCTTCCAGGTGTAAACTACCATGGTATGTTTTGATGTAGAGCAGTAGCTGCAATTTGGAGGCTGATAAGACAGGAATAAAGGAAAACAAACTTTAGAATCATAGAGTGGTTTGGGTTGGAACCTCAAAGATCGTCTCATTCCAACTGCCCTGCTGTGGACAGGGACACCTTCCATCAGACCAGGTTGTTCAAAGCCCTATCCAACCCGGCCTTCAACACTTCCAAGGATGGGGCATCCACAATTTCTCTGGGCAACCCATTCCAGTACCTCACCATCCTCACAGTAAAGAATTTAGCCTTCTCTTTTCCAGGCTGGACAATCCCAATTCTCTTAGCCTTTCCTCACAGGAGAATGTTCCATCCCTCTAATTTACTTGGTGACCCTGCTCTGCACTTACTCCAACAGGTTCATGCCCTCCCTGTGCTGAGGACCCCAGAGCTGGAATCAGCACTGCAGGTGGAGTCCTGCCAGAGCAGAGCAGAGGGGCAGAATCCTTCCCTCGCCCTGCTGACCACACTGCTTCAGATGCAGCCCAAGACAAAGTTGGCTTTTAGTGCACATGGCCAGATCATGTCCATTTAGGGGGTCTTATTGTTTTTGTTTTTTCATTTTCTTTTTTTTTTTTTTTT
>VXAC01004913.1:781802-887251 GCA_013399225.1 Rhipidura dahli
TTTTTTTTTTTTTTTTTTTTTTTTTTTTGGCTGACAATCCCTTGGACAGAGCATCTGTACAGCTTTTACACTGGTACTCTGATTGCCTAGGAACTTCTTTAGTGAAGGGACAGGGTATAATTTTTATCCATATGTTCTGGTTACAAATAAATGACTCTGGAGGTCCATAAAGGCATACAAGAAACCAGTGAAAGGATTCTTTTCTAGTAGCAAGGAAAACGTGATGGTTTACTGCCATCTCTGTAAATGTTGCTTTAATAATGGGAATCGTTATAAATAGTGATTTTGCTGATATGCTGGGGAATAAACTAGAGCCCTGTACATCCGTAAGCAAAAGGCTGCTGCACATTGGACAATCTCTCCCTTTTTGTAAATAAAGCCCCTCTGACTCTTTGCAGCTCAACTAGAAGTTAACCTGTATCATGTACTCATCACAGATTATACATCCCCTTCAGATTTGGAATAATGCCTTCAGCTAAAGTTTTAGAACCCCTTGGTGGCTTATACAAACCACTTTTAAAAATAATTCTACTCAGTTTCTTGCATCTATGTTAGCTCAATAGGGGTAATCAAAAGTTAAAAACTTGAAGTCAAGAAGAAGTTCAACTGCTTCTAAACATTTATACAAAGTATATCCAAAAAATAAGATGCTTCCTGTTCTAACATATTCCCCTCTCTGGGCAGCACTGAATTCTGAAAACAGATGAGAAAGTAGGTCACCAATGCAATTTTTTCCCTCAAAGATGTTTGTCTGTCTGTGCTATGAACTATAACTGTTCCATTGACAAAAGCCGTAGTGAGACTGGCCCATAACAACAAAACTTCTCCCTTCTCCTCAGGTGCCTTTCTCCTCCACATCCCTCTGCTAGAACAAGCCAGGTACCCTGAGGCAAGATCTTGGCTTGTGGCTCTGCCAAGTCAAGATCAAAGCAGCTTTACTCGCAGAAACACCTCTGGCACAGACCACAAAGGTGGGAAGAAAGAGGACTGGAATTCTGGCAGAGAGGGAGTCAGCAGAAGGGAAGAAACACCAAATAGGGAAAAAAAATTCCATAAAATTACTGAAATGCCTAAAAGGGGTGAATGCAAGGAGCCATGAAGGCAGAGACACAACACTTTTTTTTTTTAAGAGCTGTATATGATGTCTGAAGAGAACTCTTGATCTGATCTTGATCTGAAAAGGGAGTAGGCAGAGCTACTTTATACCAATTCAAGTTGACATTTCCTAGGAAAATTTAGCTAAACACTTCCCTTCTTTCAAAAAAGCCTGACATAGAGAGAAATATGAAACCAAGGTAAAAACAGTGGACCATGATGTTCTGCTCCTACATACTATCCAAAAAGTAGCCTCAGGAACACATACTCATACCTTTGGTGGAAAACTCAGAACAAGCTTGGGGTCCAGCAAAACTTTTCTCTGTTGTGATCACGTATTTCACAATCAATATTAGGCAGTTCCCTTTATCCTAAATTTAAGTCCTTGCAAGAGGACTTGATTGCCTCTCAATTCCTGAATATTTGTGGTGGAAATAAACATGTGAGCCCTGCTATGAAGAGGTATCCAAAATTATCAGTGGCTGACCCTTGCAGGTCATACTTCCTTCATATGTGGAATTAAACCTGATTCCTACTTTTTCCCTTTTACCACCTTTTTCCTCTTCCTTCCTCTCTCAATTAAACTGCCAATTCCTAATCTCAACCATTTGGCCTTTCACCTCCCTGACAGCTCACAATTCTTGATCTTCTTAATCTAGGATCATTACCATCAATCACTCCTTTAGGCAAGCGAAATCTTTTTCCACAGAGGGATGCCAGAGGCCTACAGATTTTTTGGGCTGATAATATTTAGTTCTGGTGCCAGTTGGGGTTTTTGACTAAATGGTGCCTAGTGGTATCTTTTGCCAATTAGATGCTCCAGAGTGATCAACAGAAATTTGCTTGGACTGTGGTTCCTTCCAGGTTGAGTCATTTAGTGGGAGAGATGAAGGATTAACTTAATTAAATCAACTAATACTTTGACAGTGTTAGGGATCCTGGTAAGATTAATGAGGACTAAGGTTGATGAGGACTGAGTTTTCCTTTCCTATGTCTTATCTTAAGATAGTACCACTCACCAGCCTTGCCTCACTGCAGCTCCCCTCACATTCCATACACTGTCCTTTATATCCATTTCAATGTCTTATTCATCTGCTTCTCTAAAATGGATCATTCTGAGGTTTTCTACATCTTTTACTGAGTACAAGATTTTCTGCTGGCCCACTTTGCAAGGCTCCCTCTCATTCATCTATTCTGTGAAGCTGGGCACCTACCAAAGTGTGTACAAAATATACACAAAATATATACACTTTGTGTATAATTAATCTGCTGAACAGTGCTGTGGTAAACACATCTTTAGGTAACCACAAATTATTATTGTTTCAACCCATGTCCCCTTTGTTCCCCTGTTATCTGCATTGTTTTCATAAGGCTTACTGAAGCACCTACTGCACTACCAGGTCCTGTAAAAAAATAACAAAATACTAAGATTACAGGAACCTTATAAACAAGGAAGATCTTAAGACATACCAGACTGCAGTGTTTGAATGCAATTTTTTGAGATGTGCTTCCTATATTTTTTTCCCTCTGGCACCATGCTGTCCAAATGCTAGTAACACCAGTTTCAGAAGTCCTGTCCCAGGAGTAGTACCACTGATATTAATGATACACTGTAAGAACAGAAAACCACTGCACAGAGCAAATGTATTTTCTGAACGCTGCTGAAGCTTTGGAAATGTGATGCATTTCTCTGAACATCTCTCACTAAACTTTCTCATTACTTGTTTCTACATATATTTCTTACCTTTTAGAGGTATTTTTCATATGTTCCGATTTTCTTAAATCCAGTGCTTTCAGAATTATAACAAGGAAATATGAGGAGAGATATATTTCAGACCTAAGAACAGATTTATGCATTACACGTGGTTAAAAAAAACCCCAAAACTGTCAGCAATTAACCACACAAATTCACTACATATTTTTTAAAAATGAAAAATCCTACATAAAAAGCGCTACACGCTAAAGACTTAATAATTCTATTACTTATTAATCTAAAATTTTCCAGTCAAAAGATACTATTTTAGCACAAGTTTAGTAAAATCTCTTGGTACACTAGACACAACTGGTATTTTTCTTTGGGTTTTTTGTTTTCTTTTGGTTTATACTTCCTAACTTTTTAAAGGTTTTTTCAAGGTTTTCAGACAGGGCAAGATCCTGAAAATGTTATGTAAAAGCACTCTTGGACCCTTCTGCTTTTTTTAAGAGGATATGGGAAGGGGGTTAAAAATAGGAATAAAACGAACATTATAACACTGATACCAGCTAAAAAAACGTTACTTCTGATCAGCTTGTTTTGTTTTCAAGGGCTGTGAAATTGTTTCCCTAACAACCTTGATAGATCAAAAAAGAAAAATAAAACCACTTTTTTCAACATATGTTCTCTTGAAATGCACTGGATTAACAGCATTGCAGATGCTCTTTAAATAGCAAATGGATGCACCCCTGCCATCAGCCACACTGAAAGCTTCCCTAAAATGCTCCTTCCTAAAATGCTTCATCCCCAATCCATCCAGGTAGGCTAAAAGTCTCCCCCTCACTCAGTCCCTTGCAGAAGTTATCAGTAAAAACGTAAATGAATTGTGATTTTTTTTTTAACAAAGGTAACATCCACTCCTGCAGAAGTGCAACCTACCTAATCAATGCGGTCAAGCTATTCATACACGTTTCTTCGGTGATGCTCTGTGGCATAAGATTTCATTAAGGTCACTGGAGACATTGATTCCTGGTAAATTGCAAGTAATCAAATATTGTCAAGTGCCTGTCAGCTTCCTTTCAAGCTTAGTCTATCTTTATCATGAGGCAGACTTAGTTCACCAGCTAGAGACCATTTATTCATATGGATAACACTCAGGAATAATGCATTATATCATTAAAATATCCATACTGTTGCAGAAATGTTTGTTCTAAAGCAATCTCATTTTTCTGAAATAAGACTGTGGCCAGTGAAAAGTGAAGTCTTGTCATGTCTCTGCAACAAGACTGCTCTCCAACACATGAAAGGCTTTGTTTCCCAGCTCCCCCTCTCTCCTTTGAGCCCTGTACCCCAAGGCCTCTGTTTAGTTTAGATTATGGAATATATGCAGGGAAAGATGTGTGATTTTAGATTTTTAGTTGTGCTTGGAGTTTATTTCAGTTCTTCTTGTTGCTCTCTCCAGTTGTAGTAGTTTGCTGGCCAAAAAAGAAAAAAAAATAGGCTAGAAAACTTAAATGGAAAATGTTTAGGGTAGATGTTATTGAAGTCCTAAAGATACAAAGATCTTCTTTTCAGACATCTTGATTAAAACCATAAAATAATTAATTGAAAAAAACTGAAGCAAGTCATCAGCTGGGGAAATCAGTTTAGTTCCTCTGATATGATGAGCCCACATCAGGTAATGCCACCTGTGCATTTAAGTTACACTCAGAACTACCTGGAATTAAAAAAAAAATCTGTGAAGAAATTTCATAGTCTTTTGAAGAAATGTGTATTAGAGTCAAATGCTCCTGGACAAATATGAGGAAGATACATCTCTCCAACCTATCAAATTCTTCACAAGTTTATTGGGTGGAAAAGATATGGCTGCAGGAAGAATTAAAAATATTCTGAATGATAAATTAGTAACAAAATACTCTTATCAGTGGAAAACTTTGGAGAACATACAAGACAGACTTTAACTGAAAGGTAGAGTTGATCATTTATTATTAATAAAACTTTTGTTGAAGGAATCCCCTGCAAGGACTGTTCTCTTTCCCCACAATGCCTGAATATCAGTCATATGGATTGCTTTCTGACAAGGACTGCTAGAGTTTACAATTTGTGATCAGCTAAAAGCAAGTGGAAGGCTTCCTTTGGCAGTGTAAGGTGCTGTGCAATATGACTCAACAGGGGCTGTAAAAGGCATGGAATTTCTTTGCCCTAACAGCAGCCTAGTTCCCATCAGACATATCAGGAGCAGACCACTGAGATACAGTCAGACACTGAGCGATATAACCCGACCAATCTGTTCCGGTTTAGCAATCCTCCTTTGCCTCTCTATTTTGGGCATACAGTGTTGCTTCCAGGACTGACAGTTTGGGGCCAGTTACAATCAGCAGCTTGAGGGCTGCATTTGTATTTGAGGCAGCCATTTTCTTATTTTCCTAAACCTTCTTTCCTCATGATCAGGCTGCAAAAAAATGATTCTGTGAGCACCCTGTCTGGGAAAGCTGACAGCTTGCAGTGGCTAGGCTGGTTCTTTGTACTGACAGCTAAACAAACCTGAAGTATCCTCATGCCACAAATCTTACTGCTTCTGTTCCCCAGCACACCATATCTTCAAATTAAATTTCAACAATACCTAAATAAGCTCACTTATTTTAAAATCATTAAATGAGAAGTCCATGGACACATCCTTTTAAATTATTTGAAAGATTGCTTCAATAACTTGCAGCAATTGCTCAATATATTGGAAATTTCACAATTTCCCAAGTGCACACATCCTGAATGCTACTGGACCTCATTCCCCTCATAAAACTTTCATATGACCTACAACTACAAGATGCTGCCATAAAATAGCACACTGGTACTAGAACCATCCTCTGGATGCAATCACTGCTCTTTGTGCATAAGCAGAGCTTAAGGAGGAATAAACAAAACACAGTCACTCCACTCCCTTGAAACAGGGTAGATTGCACATCAGCATTCTGGTTAGTCAGCCACCTCACCAGCAATCAAAATAAGCAACTTAATTACAAATGTTATTTTTCGAATCTGAAAGGGGTTATGGCACAGAGGATGTGATCTATCTGCATTTATGGTGCTTTCATCTGTGAATTCATCTTTCGAGCAAAAGCCACATATTTACTTGATATAAATTTATACTCACTCTTACCTTGAACAATCTCAAAGTTATCAGTCACGTTCCACACATCATCAGTATGAACTGAGAAGAACCACAGAGATGCTCCCTAAGATGTTTTAGAGGCCTCTCCCTTCAACAGCTTGATGGGTCTGAGGGACCCATCATGATCATCAGTGTGATGCAAGTCTGTGTTACCCTGAATGGTGCCTGTGCCTAAAGTACCAAAATATTCCAATGTGTGACTTGCTTGCACTTCTTGTTTCCTCCCTCATGACACCTACAATACCATTCACTTGCGCACTCCGGAGAGTTCACATGATTTCCATCACAGATTTCAAAAACTCTGAAACCACCCAACTGATTTCCTGTCAATTTTTCTCTCCACTCCTATGTGTCAAGAGCACTGCAAGATCATTTAAGCTGCACTGCAGGGAGTCAACATGCTTTTAGGTGATGGCAGCATACCAGTATAAATTTGACTAACCTAGTTCAGCATGCAGTATGCAATTATTTCCCACTCTCCTCCTGATTTTTTTCCCCAGCCTATTTTCAGTTTAATTTATATGTTGGTAAGGATTCTGCCTTTAGAAAAGATAGCTAGTCCACAAGCCTTCCATTATACTGCAGCTGCTGCTGTTATATTTGTCACCAAAAAAAAAAATCTCACCTTGTGTGACAATGGGATTTGAATAACAATTGCTAAATATATCATATATAGAAATTTGATTGCTTTGCTTTATTTTTCCTGAAGGGGGGAAATGTGAGGGCAAAACCATACAGCTTATTTCATGCTTCACTACAGTGTAATTCTAGACCCTAAGACTTCTACCATTCCTATTTTGATAATGAATGGAATGTAAAAGGGAGGTATTTAAAATTAATTGCAGCAGTACTGAGGGTTAAACCTGCTTAACCCAACCTTTTATTAGGAGAATGTCAACAGAGCATATATCTTGTCTAGGGAGTGCTGGGACATCATTATTCTTCTACCAGCATGTTTAATTCTAAAATCTGGGATTTCTTCAGGTTCCTGTAGGCGTCATGCACACCATAAACCCATCCCAAATTATAGCATCTGTTCTGAGCTACTCACTACAGCAGGATTTGACCTGAGAAACTCTAGAGTTTTGTTTTACTTTATTAACTTGGAGTACTTTTAAACAGTTTTTAAACAAAGTTTTTCCCTTGACCAGCAAGGGAATTTTCAGCCTGAAGTTCTCAGCAGCATCCGGTGAGGCTCTTGGCCAAGTTCTCCAGATACTGTATATCCACAAGGACAGCCTGCTGGGCTCTTGCTGTGGCATTTTCTTAATCCTCAGAACAGATTTCCTGGACCTAGGAAATTTAATTCCTGACTCCTTTGACCCAGATGCTGGCGAAAATGTAGTCTGCAGTCTGTACGTAAATAGGTGTGTTCATTTTTTCTTTTTTTTTTCCTTCTAGGAACTGGCCTTGCTGTTTAATTTTTCTAAAACAGTCATATTAATATGTTCAAAAATCCACTGCTGAGTTTCAGATAAAGGATCACATCTGTTCATGAAAATCTTCTTCTCAGCTGGGTTGCAATCTATGCAGCTGCTGCTTACTGGATGGAACAAAGTTTTGTCCTACAGGAATGAAAAAAAAAATAGAATTAAGTAGCAAATGCCAAACCATTGGAAGTGTTCTCATTTTACAGAACATGGATTAACACAGCCCTGTTCGAAATGATTTTGTGGTCTCTGTGCACTAACCCTGTGTAATAACTACAGCTATTATTAGAAAGCTGTAGAGAATGAAGTATTTTCTTCCCTTGGGCTATTATCCTTTAAACAAGTGGGGATTCAAGAAAGAGGGAGATATCACCTGGTTTTTGACTAACAACAGCATAATATAATGAAAAAATAGAATGTCTTTTAATATCTTTGCATACCACGTATTTGCTTGGAGCCCATTTAAATATCTGAACCTGAAAAATGGATTTGCTTGGGTTTTTTGTAGAGAAGTCTTGTTCTTGACAGTGTTGTGATTCTTGGCAGGGGGAGCTGTAAAATCTTCAACTTGGTGAAGATGTTAAAAATGAATTATTAACTGAAGTGGTGGACAGATGGACACAGGATTAATGTTCTCATCCCATTCGATGCAGACTTTGCCTGTGGCCTTGCTAAGACCAGCCACTGAAATACGCTCTTTCTCCTACTAAGATGGAAATCCTAACACTGATTTAGCTCCATATGGAGATTTTGGGAGGGTAAGCACAGATTAAGTTGCTTTAAAAAGCATATTTACGATTATTAGTTTTATTAATTTTACTTCAGAAAACTGGGGTGAATACTAAGTAACCTGACTGTGGATTTTTGTTAAAGCAGAAACTACTCAGTTGAGCAGCTGGTATGTGTGAGTTGGGTAGCTTCAATATACTAAGTTCATGTAGGCAAGTGTTTTGAGAAAGGCAGATGTGGGAGTCCTTAGATAGTTTGAAAATTCCCAGGGGCTATACTGCATCTGTTGAAATAAATTTCACATTAATTTTGGTAAACCGCATTCAGGCTTTTCCCCTCCATGCCAATGATGCCCTGCCAGTATTTTAATACTAATCCAGGATGTGCCTGCTTGCCCAGGCGAGAGGGAAAAAAAAAACCTACTTGCCAAATTGCAATTGATTAAAAACTCACACAAGTGCTCTGGGTGCTGGGCAACAATCATAGAAACTTCTCTTTAACTAGAAATACCCCGCATTCAAAAAAAAAGTATGAAAACAAACATAAACAGCAGCTATTTAAAACCAGTTTGAAAAATTAAGGGTTTTTTAATTTAGAAAAGATGTTATTCATTTATTTGTGGTTTGTGAAAAATGGTAAAGTACAATGCATTTTTTAAAGATTAATATATGCAATAAAGAACAAAGTCAAAAATACCTTGTGCTCTGGCTGAGGGGGATGGTGTTACATCTGCCTTTCACATTGTGTTTTACCTCCAGCCCTGGCCTTTCCCCAAAACCAGTGGATGAACACACCAGATTGAAATTCAGAGGGATGCCATCAAAGCTGACAGGACCAATTCAAATGAGTAGAGGCCTTTGCCTTGTGTTCTACAAGGACAGCAGGGAGGATACTTCAGTTTCCAAGAAGGGGGTAACTGTACTATGTACAAAGGGCTGTTGTGTCCCTGCTAGGAGGAGGTGGACTTGCAAGAACTACGAGGCACCCTATGGGGTGGTGCAGGTACCCATCTGCACCTTGCCATCTCCTCCTGTCCTAATAAGAGCTTGATGTGGCACTACCCAAAATCAGGACCCAGGACAGTGCCATGGCCACCTGCCATGATGTGGGACCTTGAAGGAAGGGGGCATACAGTTTGCAGTATAGCTGGGCATGAGGGCCAGCCAAGCTATTACAAAGCCAAAGTTGGAATACTAGAAACTTTATTAAGACATCTGGTACAAGAAGAAAGGAAACAGCTTCAGCACTAAAAGCTTGCTATGAAAAACACTCCAGCCTTTCCAGAAAGCTGGTGGTCTTTCTTACAGAAATGTCACAGGCAGGCAAGTTTTGAGTGAAGCATTATCGGTGCTTTTATTTAGAGAGTCTGGTTATTAGGAAAGAAGAGTGTCTTCTAAGAATATGGTCAGGTTACCACTCTGGAAAAAATTCTGGCTGACTCAGCTATATATAAAGGCCTATTAATTTATCATCTCAAGCTTATGATGATTTAAGGTCAAAGCCTGGTGGTCTTATGGATTTCAAAGGAAACAGGCTCAAGACTTCAAGGGGTAAGAGTTGTGTGCATCCCAGAGAAGAACTTTACAAGAGAAATATATAAATTCCCCTTTGCACCAATACTGAGGAACCACAAGCACTTTTGTGGAGACATTTCTAACATCAGAAAACAGCAGAGTAATTTTTTTCCTTCTGCATGAAAGCAAGCCTGAAGATTATTTGCAGAAGGAGAAACTCCTCCATAAGATAATTGGTTTCGACAGTTCAGGGGGGTTGTTAATGAGACACAGAGCCTTTCATTTCTAATAGGTCACTGCTATAACTATGGCCAATGTCAAGAGCAACTGGAAGTCATTATCAGCTGGTGGCTGTGGTAGTTTATCTGAAATCAGTTGGTATCTCCAGTGCAGTTTCAGCAGGACTGATGTCCATGGGATAAAAGCCACTATCACAATGCCATGTCTTTGGTTGTCTGAGGGAACATTCTATGCACCTCCCATGTGATGAGTAAAGTGACTCTTACGGTTTGTCCCTGAAGCTGCCAGGAGACTATGAGCAAACCCCTGTCTTCTGGGCACAATTTTTGATACTGTCAGTCTAGCAGCTATCATCATCACCAGGCTCAGGGTAGAATTACTATATAATGAAATTGATTTTGCACAATTGTTTCTTTTTAAAGACCTACTAAATCAGCCCTCTCTTGGATACTTCTGCTCTACAAATAGCAGTTGTGGGCCTGTGGCACATAAATTGAATCATACTTTATCAGAAACAATGCACTACCTGTCAGCTCAGAATGATGCTGCATTAAAAACTAGAGGTGTATTCCTTCACTATGAGGAAAAGAAATTTGTAGGCACTGCTCATCATTGGCTCTGGCATGTTTAGGAATATCAGAGTCAAATAAATGGCTTTAGCTTGGGAAGCTAAAGCCCTTCTCCCAAATATCTAACAATTACAGGTTATCTACATTTATCTACCTAATATCTTACATTACCACCAATATGGTGCCAATATTTTTTGACCTGGCATTACACTCACATACTTCTATTTACAACCCACAGCAGTACTGCTTGGATTTATTCTGCTCCATTGCTTCTTACAGGGTATTCTCAAAGGTATACTTGGCTATAGACCAGTATTTCAGATTGGTCCTAAGAAAATTGATGACTTAATATTGCAGACTTACTAGACTTTCAAATAGCTGCCCAGATGTAGTTTAAGCAGTATGGGAATAAGAACAGTTTTTTGACACATGTTTATTAGTGGTAGTTTTAGGGTTAGGCTTCATTCATCTGAAAAGACTGTAGCTTGCTAGCTCTGAGACTGCACTGCAATGAGGAGCAAAGTGCACGTAATGGGGATAGGCTGTAAATTTTTTCCAGAAGAGCATTCCTTACCCAAAGTAAAATATTAATATATTCTACTTGCCACTAAAATATTTAAGCTGTTTTTATTCACCAGGATCCAAACCCAGGTTGTTAGGATTTCTATGCTATAAAAATATGGAATCTGAAAATAGTGCCTGGCTTCAAATTGCATTTGCAGCACTTCGCAATCACTTCACAGCCATAACTTTTTATCAGTGGCTCAAGGATGCAAACAATCATGAGGAGAGACTCATCTTTAAATGAATAAAAACCTGTTATCTTCTAGTTTTATAGAAATAATATGACAGCATAGTAAGAAATGCTTCTTCTTAGGCATCTTATAAGACATTGACAAGCAAGGTAATTTCTCCTAAAGTACGAGAAAAATATCTGGCAGGATTTGACATGACCATTAGGTAGCTACAGTGTCTATAAGTGGCACAGAGAACAGAAGAGAGTGGCTGACCTGCTCTCTGTTTTTAAAAGGAAACTCTTCTTTCTTAACCACATTATTATTCTTATTTATTCAGGGTGCAGATTCAGTAGCATACCATTCCCTAGGTAAAGGGCTCTTGTACAGATCAGTTTTTGTTTTGTCGGGGGGAAAACACTAAAAGTTCTATTGCCAAGATGCTTTCAAAGCTGGAAAAGGATTATATCATATATAAGGTTTTTGGAGGTATAGCTATACTACCAGAAATCTCTGATACAGATCTGTCCTTTATCTCAGGAAATAGACTATATGAAACATTAAAAAATAGTTACTGTGTAGCCAACTAAAACTAAGCCTAAGGAAAACCAAGTATACATAGTTCTATTATTCCAATGCAGATTCCTAACTTGTAGGTTTATGCAAATTGACCAGCTTGCTGTCAGGTTGGGATTACAGTTAAGAATGTGTCAGTACTTCCATCATAACAAAACTTTGTGGTGTTTCTTGCTGAGATGAAAATGCCTGTCTTGCATTGAGAATTTTTATACGAGCCCTGTCAGCCTTCTGGAAATTAAAAATGAAGCTGTGCAGAGAATTTAATAAAACTTACACTGTGTATTTTTTCCAAATGTCATTTTTTTAGATACCTGCTATATCCTGTCCTCATCAAAGGTGATGAGCCTCACAGAGGGTAGCTCAAGACCTGCATTTTGTCTTATGAACTGGCTATATTAAGCAACAATGAAGTGCTAAAGGTATGAAAGCTTTTTGCTTTGCAGCTTGGGTAGGCAAAAAGATAAATCGGGAGGGTTTTGAAGCAAGAAGGCATTATAAAGTCAGACAGGCAGCAATACAACCACCACAATTTATATCCTCTAAATATCTGCCCCATACATTTTAACTTTCTTCCAAATAATACCTTACTTTCAAAGGGATTACACTTCTGGAAAATTTTACGGTGGGCCTCCATTTGCAACATAAATAAGGTAAAAGGGCACAAGCTAATAAATAGGCACTCGGAAAAAGTGCCAGTATAAACCTATTTTTAATAGTTCTGAATTAATTTTCTACTATATATATTTTCAAATTAGAAAACAGTATTGAGGTTTATCTGGCAAAAAAAATATCCTGGTACTTCAGCCTCAGCTTAAGCAAGGTGAAGGGCAAGGCACAATGGTCAAAGAAAACTGAAGCATGTGTGAGAGGAATCCTCAGTGCTTCAGAGAAATCCTTACCCTGAATGGAATACAGAGTTTATTAGTGAAATCTTTAATCAAGGCAACTTGCTGATGAACCATTAAAAAACCCTAATAACAACAACAATAACAAATCAGTAGTGTTACCAGGACTTTTTACCATAACTGAAGCTATGACAGGATTTTTAGTTTGACCTTCTGTTTCCAGTGATTTATAAAAATGGGCTGAAATTCAGAAGATCAAAGTAGTATCTAAGCTGCTTATCTTTGCTTTATAAACTGCCTTCTTTGGGCTTACAGCAGTGCTTTTAATGTTGGGTTGGGTATATTTTTCTGTTTGTTTTGGTTTTTTTGACGGAGATTTTTCTGCCACTTGTAATCTTTAAAATGTAGTAAAGTAATAACATTTAACTCATGAACAGCATGTCTTGCTGCTGTCACGTTGAATGAAAATATTTCCAACAGAGCCTGTGCTACAATGACACAAGCATCTTGAAGCGCCAGAATGGTAAAACACCTTTCAGGGAACAGATCCAATAAAGACACCCTCCTGAGCTGGATCAGATCCATTTTCATTTAAATTTGACCTAAATCTGAATGCTCAAAAGGAACATATTCTAGAGAGATTACCACAGAATTAAATTGGAATAGGATGTGGTGGATTTTAAAACAAAACTTCTTTGATGGGAAAACACAAGCCTCTGCTAAACTGAATAGAGGCTCAAGACAGTTTGAATCTCCAAGATGCCCCACAGTGACTCTGACCTTCCTATAGCTCCAGTGCTGGTTTCCCTTCATCCCGTGACAGTCATACAGCGTGACAGGGCTACTGTGAGAGATGGCGTCAAAGCAGAACTTCCTGGTGTGAAGTGGCTCCCCAGGGCGGATGTCTTCTCTCCAACCAAAGGTGAAGAGCTAGGAAAACAATCAGGCAATGGTACAATGATATATATTTTAGTGAAAAACGTTTAAAACAATACACAAAGCTTAATGCAGGATTCAATTTTCGCACACAGATGCTGGTTAATCGAGGTCCTGCCTGTGTACGATTCAGTGATGCCGACTGCCTTAATTAAAGTGCCCCAGTGGCCATGTGGAATATACCCCAGGAAGGCACAATCCCTGTGTCAGGGAAGGAAAAAATCTCTAGTGCCACAGAGAGGGGATATACTGTATTAAAGCTTTTAGTTAACCCAGTTAAAGCAGCACCTGTATGCACTAGGATTTCAGCTACCCAGGACTCAGAAAGCCTCTGCCAGTGATGTTCCTTTAGCTCTCATTTGGGTCTGAACAAACTGCCTAGAGAGATCTTCTCATCATAGGCTCTTTCCTATGTTTAATGAGCAGTTTCCTTCTGTTTATAGGGGACACTGTTACCATAGCCTCTCTCAACTGTCTTTTTTCCCCAAACAACACATGTTAAATGAGCTTCATCTTTCTACTGTGAAACCTGTGAGCTACAGGCAGCTTGTCAAAGCCCTTTTTCTTGCTGCCTGAGAGGAGTCATGGAGGGTCACAGTTAATAGAGGAATCCTTCTCAATTAGGCACCAGCTGTCTGAAATGATGTTGTGACACCGCAGTCTTTCAATCATCAGATGAAGGTGACAAGCCTGACAGCATCAAATTTAAAGACGCGGAGCGCATTTTTCCTTTCCATGGACCAATCCTTGCAGAAAAGAGGTTGCAGGTTGCAAATTACTACCTAGAAGCTCTGTCAAGAGCTGTGAGGTTCTTTTCTTTTCTTTCTTTTTTTCTCCTTTTTTTTGAGTGAGTGCTATTCTTCGGCTTTCTGCATGACTTTTGATTTTCCATAGGAAAAAAAAAAAGATGTAACACTGAGAAAGTGAAACTCTCTTTAAATGAGCAAACTTTGCTAGCAGAAAAGCTGTTCAACTGAGACAGTTCATGTAGAACTGCATGCAGGCTTGTTATGCAGAGAAGCAGCTCCCCATACTGAGTTTAGCTCCCCATACTGAGCTCAGACTGTCTCCAATAGCTCATTTCAGGTTCCTTTTGGCCCTTATCTAGTACCCTGCTCCTCCAGTGTGTACATTTCCTGACAGAACCAGCTATAAATTGAACCTTAATAAATATCGTGTGAGTCTGATACTGAATAATTCTGTGGTGGTTCCTAGATTTTAACCTTTTCATTGCTATAGTGACTTTCTTTCCATGGTCTTCCTAAAAGAAACACCTCTTAAAAATACTGCATCTTCAATGCTGTACCATCCTCTGAATACATTTGAAAGGTGTTACTGTCTCTCTTGGATTGTAGGCCCCAAATACAAGCATTTATCTGAATATTTACCTTTTTTCTGTCCTGTGTCTTATTGTAAGCCCTTGTTTTCTCTGCTAGCTGCTGTTACTCCCTATTTATATCTGTATTAAAGGTTTTCCAGAATGTTTTCTTAATCTGTCACAGTGTCCTGCTTATTTCTTCTATCTCCCAGAATGCATTTTACATTTATCTGCAGTAAAATGCAGTGGACAGTTTTAACCTCATTTTCAGAGCAATTTCTGCTTTTCAAAAGGTTAAATCTTTTTCCACTTTTCCTCATGTTTCTTTGAAGCATCATCATGGACTCCCTACAATAACTTATCATTTCACAAGCAAAGACAGAAGTAAGACCTGGTACAGAAAAAGCTATGTTGCTGTTTCTTTAAAAAAAGAGGAGCCTGAGACAATTTTCCTTTAACAAAAAGCCAACAAAAGCCATTTTCTTTATCTTATTCTTTACCTTTCTACAGACATGTAATAAACCTAGAGTTCAAAGTGATGAATAACAAATACCTAAAGGAATGGTGTGGAACAGTGCTTCTGTGATATTCTCACTCTCATTACTACTACTGCAGAGAGAGATCCTATTTCAGGACCATCCTCATCTTTCCCAGTGGGTGGCTCGCCAGATTCCTCATTCTGTGCATGAGTGGTGAGATGAGGGGCCAATTCTTGATGCTCTCTGGACCTTGGCCTGAGGACTACTACCCCACTGAATGCATCAGTACACCTGAAAGAGTTTAAGCCAGCCTTTAAATCAGATCATGCTGATCCAGACTACCCCTTTGCTCTTTCCACTCCTCTGTGGTTTCTGAAGACTGGCAGGGCTGTCTCCTGTTTGCAAGTCAAGACATGGTAACAGTAGGGAGTTTTTATTCTCTTCCACTGAAAACCAGGATATGTGTAATACTAGATCTCAATGTTTAGATCTGCTTAGATTCTTTTTCCTCCTTGTTTATCCTCCAGTTTTTTAAAAACAGTTTTACTTTTAAATCAACAAGTGTATCTTCTCCCTAGAGATACTATTATAAAACCAATCTTGTTTGTGACAGGAACTCAGTTTTAGGACTAACAGAGAGAAGAGAAAAAAATAATAAAAAAGGTTATAGTTCTCTATGCACCCAATTAGTATTAAGATCTTGCAATTACAGACACAACATGAAGGCGTACAGTCTTTCTAACCTCATAATTCTACGCTCTCCTCTTTTAAATAGCAATTTTCCTCTAGTTAACACTACATCTGGCCAATATAAATATTATCTCTCCACTGCATAATATCCAACAATACTACATGTTATTAGCTGGAGCCCAGAGTATATAATGTTCTGCTTTGCCACCACTTGTCACTTTGGATTTCATTGTTCCATTGTTAGGAACAAACTGTGTCAGATTTTACAAGGAAAGGCTGAGCCTTTCTGTACCCTTTTTGTACTTCATTCATTTCTGACTGCTTGTTGATTTGAAACAAGGCTGCGCCAAAATTCCCAGACACATTGTTAACAAACAGCAGGCTGATTCGTCACCTGCAACACATGGGGTTGCAGTCCACTGTTCCCTGATGGAGCCAGGAAACCCTCTGTGTGGCTCAGTGGATGCTCATTCTCCTCTTTTGCCTTCTCTCATACCAGAGTCTGTAAAACACAGTCCTATCCTCTGCATTTCCAATCAAGCAACTTCTCAGCCCTCATGCTTTGCCTTTTCATGTAGCCGAGCCCTGTCATGCAGTAACTGGGAAAATACAGCTTTCCAGCTTCATTTATAATTGGCACAGGGCCTGAAGAATGATTGCCTGATAGAGCCATTGCCCTGGGATTGTCCTTAGGACAAAGGCCCTTTTGATGCCATTAATGCTTTCCAGCCTGGCAACATCACTCAATTACTCGCTGTCTGGCTGGGGTCTGTCAGCTGGTGCTGTGCTTTGGCTGTGCCATTACACTTGAGGGAACAACATGTACACCCACCCAAAGACGAAATGCCATGTTACAGAGCTAGGCTCTCACTTGAACTGTATGTCCAAGTAGAGAAGAAAGAGCTGGGCACTTGCTGAGCCATGTTAAGAGACGGTGCCTGTCCACCTATTCCCTGGGAAGGCTGGGGAACTTGGTATGAGACAGTGGTGCCTGTCACTTTTGTGTGCTGTTGGTTATCAGTCCAGCAGAGCCCCAGTTTCCCCTAAAGCCAAAAGGTAGCTCTAGGAAGACAGAGGTGGAAGAATGCAGTGCCATATGACATAAAGGGGCCTCCTGCTCCTTTACTTCCCCTCCGGTTCCTAATTTTGGGGAAGTTTTTGGAAACCACAGCGACATATCCTCACTTCTCACCCTTCTCCTGTTAACCAGAAAGCCTGCAAGCGCCCCACAAACCTGACTGCTGTTTGCCCAGCAGGGCTTGCACAGCCCTGAGGTGGAAGGTTGTCTTCCTCTAGAGGGGTCTGCTAAAGGGCTGTGCCCCTGGCATGGTGGCTGACACTGTCAGTTTTTAATTCCTGCCCTGGAAACATGCCAGGAATCAAGTGGCACAAAGGATCATCTCTGTCTAGCACTGACTCCTGTCGCACTGGTCACATCAAGCTACTATAGCCTGCCACTGAACTCTGTAAAGGTACAAGTCCAGCTCAGTGTCAATCCATGCTACTTGAAATAAAATAATAGTACACTTGACACTTGCATTAACACTGCTAGTTTCTACTGGTGTAGACAGAACTCCTGGAGGCCACAAATTCCATGAGATAGAAAGAAGGAAAAGGAGCTCTGTGAGGGGTTTGACGCCCCACAAACAAGTGCGACAGGAGCGCAGGGCTGGCCATGAGGGCGGCTGGCCCTGAGGGGCTATGGCCGTGAGGGAGGCTGGCCGGGAGGGACTGTGGCTGTGAGGGAGGCTGGCCGGGAGGGACTATGGCTGTGAGGGAGGCTGGCCGGGAGGGGCTATGGCCGTGAGGGGCTATGTCCGGGAGGGGCTATGGCCGTGAGGGAGGCTGGCCGTGAGGGGCTATGGCCGGGAGGGGCGCTGGGCGGTGCCGCGGCGGGCGCGTTCCGCTGGGCCGCGCCGCCCCCTGCCGCCCGCCCGCCGCAGCGCAGCCGCAGCGCCGCAGGGATGAGGCGCTCCCGGGAAGGTTCCACGCTCTCCGACACGGCGAGGGTATGCGGTGTTCCCCCCCAGCCCGACAGAGACAATTCGCGCTGTCCCTGGGGCACACGTCAGGCACCGAAGTGCTTGAGGCTCCCCAGCTCTGGTTCTGGGATCTGAGGAGCTGGCTGGTTGAACTCCCTTCGTGCCAGCTTCACCTGCTGGTTCTAATGAAGTCACTTTGTGGCCTTAGTACAGAGTGCTTTCTGTCCTGTGTGATCCCAAATTTTGCAGCACCCTGGAGTACACTGAAACACGGATTCCTCCCAAAAATCCCTCTCCCTTTGTGTCATTTCCCCTTTGTTCAAGCCTTTATTCTTGCAAGGGATATTTCAAGTCTCCTTTTTCTCTGCTAACGTTTTTTTTTTCTCTCATCTTTTCATCCGACTTTTTTTTCCTCCTTTCTCATCTCTGGCAGCCTCAGCATTCCCCCCTCCCTTCTTGAGGAGAGCTTGCAGCTTTGCAGATTATAAAGCCAGAGAACATTGTGATGGTCTAGTCTGGACTCTACAGCTTCCTTCAATTAACTCCTTGAATTACTGTTTGTCTTTCAGAAACAAAACAGGATTATATTTATCTAGTCTTGGCACCCTATCCCCATGCAGTATCTTTGATAGCTATCTGAAGAAGTCTTCTTTCAGCAACTTCCTTTTTGCCATGTTGGCACTTACCTAAATTGAGATAATCCTTCAGCTTCTCTATTTCATGTACTTGCAGCTCTCCTCCTGCATTCCTTAGTATCCTCAGAGCATGATTTTTTGACCTCAGCACTTCAAATATCCCTCAGAACTCCTCTCTCCTGAGCTTTTAAGTTTTTACAAAGTGTCATGTGTGACTGCCAGGTCAATTTTTCTCCTCAGCATTAGGAATCCTTTACTAATCTGGGGCCTTTTTCTGTGAGCCATGGCTCACTAAATTTGCTAATAAAAGGTTAGGTTGTACTTTTCACCTGGATTCTTTGGTCATATTGGCCAGACCCATGGCCTGTGAGTCATGATCCCTTTCCTATGGGACTCACAGTGAGTAAAAATCAGAGCTCTTTTCCTCCATACTCCTGAGAACTAATATTTTTTACTTAGCCAACCTAAATAAAAGGTTTTTCGAGTCTTTATAATTCCTTGTCCTTTGAAATGCTTTTTTTTGCTTGCTTTTACCCATTTATCTCACTTATACCTCATAATTTGTTTAAAATGAAACTGCTTATTGAGATGAAAGCATAAAAACAGACAATGACTGGAGCTGTACAAGGCCTGGTACTATATTTAAAATATTTTCAGGTAACTCATGTTTTCATGACACAGTTGGAAAAAACGGGGCCTCTCTGAGCCCATTGCAAAAAAAAACCCAAAAAACAAAAAACAGAAAAACAACAAAAACAAACCCAAACCAAAAGAAAAACAAAAGAAAAAGCTCTCTGGGCATTGCAATTCCTTTTGGAAATGAAGACAGCCCACATGGCTGTTGCAATTTCTGAGGTTATGTTAAGGAGTACTTTGTAAAAACCATTAAGGTCAGTAATAATTCACAAATTATTTCTACACTCCGTTTCACCTTAAGAAAAGGAGAAGCCCTCAGAAAAATGTTTAAAAGCTGGAAAAAGAGAAGCAATAATGTTACCCTGATTTTCTCTTTGCACCATTAAAATACCTGTTCGTGTGACCACGTTCTTTCTGAGCCGTCCTTCACACAGATGTCCAGCCTCAGCTCCGTCCCTGTGGCTCCATGTTTGCTGTCCACACAGAGGTTGGCTGCCACATTTCGAATCTGCAAAACCAAGCAGCAACATTTCCCATTAAACTGGGAGGCAGAACAGAGTTTTCAGTGTCAGGGGTTGGGAGTTTAGCTCAGAAGGACTTGAGACTGACCATCAGTTACATTAAACTGGAAGGTATTACTTTTCACAGGATAAAGAGCCATGTCCTGGAATGAACTACTCTTTTGAGGAGCAGCTTCAGAAGAATCAAAGTTTGAAATATTTCCCTTAACAAATGAAAGGTAGGTCTTATGAAATATATTCATAAAAAAAAAACCAAAAACCAACCTAAGAGAAAGAGAGTCTGAGAAGTTCAAAGCTTATCTGACTGCTTCTTCTGTCCTATGACAGCAAGAGAGATCATCAGTATTAGAAGAAACTGATTCCTCTATGAGTCTCCCAGGCATGGGAGCAGCAGCATGCATTAAAAATTCAGGCATGCCCTGTTCCAATCCATGCTCTTACTGTGACACAATAACACCATTGTAGATAGGGTCACCCATTACTCTCTGAAGTGCATAAAATTAAAAAGTACTTAACAAATCAGTACTGAAACTTAGGCTTTTAAAAAATACTTAACAAATCTGCCCTGAAACTTATGCTTACCCATGGAGACTCCTCCTGCATGCCTGCTGCAAACACTGCAGTGTAACTTGTTCCTAAAAGGAAAATCTCGCTCTTGAGGCTGAAGCACCTGAGTAATAACTAATCTGTGACTATCAATCATACCAGTTACGTACTGCTGACAGGTGTATTTTCTGTGAAACATTGGCTTGAAAAGATTTGCCCACTGCCACCAAAAAGAGCAGAATCCTAACTTTGCAAATACTTGCACACTTCTCCTTGAGTACCTTAGTTGGGCTAGTTAAAAATCCTTCAGACACCTCCATAATGAAAAGGATTTCTTAAAAAAACTTACCCTCCCAATGAGATAAACAGAAACTGAGTAATCAAAGTGCATGGAAACACATACAAATTCTATATGTATAATATATAAAAAGCAGGTGCATATTTTGACATTCTAGATGCTACGTCTATCCTTTTTTAAAAGAAAGATATATGCTGAATGGAGATACAATTGGGTAGTCGTGTTTTTTTCATGAAAAATACTGTAGAAGTCACTGCTGTAGCCATTAATATGCCAGACAAATGCACACATCGCCACTGCATACCTCATACACATCCTAAGGACAGAAAACTTCTTAGCATTGAACAAAACATTGCAAGGAGGGGAAAATCTGTCTGCATGCAAGACATGCCAGAGCTACTCTGCTCTTTTTCTGATTCTAGAGGAGTGGGATCGAGTCTATTAACCATGATCAAGAATGATTTACACTGACGGGAAAGCATCAGGTAGTGGAGAAAATGTAAAAAACTTCACCTTCAGGAAAGGTTTTAGGAGGTGCATTTGTTTAGCTTAGAAAAGAGCAGGCTGGGCAAAAGATGGGACGGCATCAGTTTGAGCTACTTCCTCCATGAACCTTTGATCCTTCACAAGAGCTCAGAGAAGCACTTGTTTTAAAACTTGGACCAGCCCAGTCCTAGGATATTTTTTCTTTTTTCAATACAGTAAAAATTGCTAAGGATAGGGTAAAACACTAGCTGTTCATACACACAACCAAATGCAGAAATCCAGCACTGGGCAGCCCCACAGTAAAAAACATGAAATGTAATTAGTTTAAAACAACCTTCATTTTAATATCAGACAGCAAAGAAGGCAGGAAAGAATAATGAGGGGAATAGAATTTAATGTCATATTTTAAAAGTTTCATGTGAAATACCTATGCAAAGTATAATTTTTTTTTTTTTTTTGAGAATGTTCAATCATTACTCAATGCACTTAAATTTCCATTGTATAGATAAAGATTTCTGGTCTAATAGAAAATTAAATGATACATCAGTTCGGTTCTTACAGCATGCAAGTTAATTAAAGTGGAACTGCTAACAATTGCCATTAATAATTGGGTATATTTAGGTGATTCAGAATTGTAAAATGACAGTGAATATGCTCCATGTCCAATTAATGCTTATTGCATTAAAAGGCTTTCATAATTCTGTCTTGATGGCATCGTTTTGTCCCAGACTCTGTCATTTGGACTGTGCAGTAAATGTATTCAATCCATTTCAGGAAAAGGCTTGAGCTGAAGCTACATTTAGTTCCTTCACTGCTGGAATCTCTCTCATGTTCTTTTTTTCCTCCCCTCTTTGCTCCTGAAAGGTTTGCTTGAGTTAGTTTTTCCTCAGTTTTTTTTTTGCAGCTTACATGTTAGCTCATTCTTTTTCTGTTTCATCCTTTTAGCTGCAGAGGGGTCATGGTTTGTTTTTAGTTCTCTTTTTGTAATAAGGCATTTCAGTCAAGTCTGTGCTTTTGTTCTCTGGTGCTTCTGTGTGGCCTTGGCAGTTGCTAGAAACTGAACTGAACCATCACGCCAGAGCCACGGGGAATATTCTGCCAAAAAGCAGCACCACACAGCCTGCAAATCCCTTAAGATGCTTCCATGGACAAAGGAAGGAAAGCAGAAGCACAGGGGCTTTTTTTCCCCCCTCCATTTATACACCAATATGCATTTAAATTGCCTTGTCTCCAGGCACACAACATAACAGATTTAGGATTTTTGAGGTTATCAGTTACAACTAGAAAACAAATGGCTAGTGATCCTAACACATTTCCAACATTTATATATAAGCAACTGTAAGACCAGGGATGAAGAGGAGACAGATTTTATCAGCCATGCAGGTAGGGCATTGAGTTGCTACATACAAAACGTATTTTCTTAGCCTTAAATGCCATCATTTGTACACACAGAGAAGTGTACAGGAAAAGTGTGCTTCCAAGGACTCCTTTGTATGGACTGACAAGGATGGTTTGTGGTGATATTAAAGGCTGCTTCAGAATTAAACAAATTCTGGCAAAAGCACAGGACACTGTCTGTAAGTCATTGCACATACTTAGTTCTTGAAATGCCATCCTAACTCACTTTGTGATTATGGACACTGTAGTCCTTACAGAGAGCAGGTGAGGTGTAGAAGCATAGAGATTATAGCTCCCCAGTGCCCAGCAGTTGTATTGACCAAAATTCTTTAATAATTCTAAAACTGTACAACTTCTCCCTGGCAAATGAGTTCCTGAAAGATTTGCTGTTGAGGAAGTAGGTGAGGTCCTGGTTCCTGCTGCTTTGCCCTGCCTGCACTGGAGCCAGGCTGTCACCCAGGGACAATTCAGCCTTCATGAAGCCAGGGAGGGGTGAGCTGAAGCGGGAGAGGCAAGCTAACAGGGGTTCTAGGAGCTGCCCTGCATGCTCATCATGACATGAAACTGTGCCGAAAGCAGAAAGAGGGAAATTGCAGCAATCTAAAGACAACTTTGTGTTCAATATGGTACTCTGTGAACAATGACTGTGGAAATGGTTTTAGAACAATCCTTAGGGATACAGTAACAACAGAAGCACCTTGGTGCTATCAGTTTATATAATACTTTCCCTACATCTAACTTAATGCCTCAAATATGAAAATGGCTCTAACTCTTAGAAGACATTAGCAATATTCATCTATGTTTCTTTTTTGTTTGAGCAGCGCTTAGAACCAGTTTTAGTGCACTGCTAACATTCTCAGATAACCCTGGGGCCATCAATATCTATGAATTAAATATGAAAAAATGAGCCACTTCTCCTGTCAAATGATACACAGCTATTTTAGAAGTATTTATCCTTTGTGTGCTCCATAAAAAAGTCAAAGGTAAAGAAGTCAAGCACTGCCAAAGACCTCACTGAAGAAACAGGGGACTCTTATTCAGTGTGACATTGATCCTGATAAAAGACTTTGAACAGTCCAGCTGTGCAGCACTCGGTCTGTGCAGGGTGGGGTTTTATCACTTTTGTACAACAGATGTGTGACACTTGCTGGGCTCAGATTGACTCATTAAGGGTATGAGGATGACACATTTAAAAAAAAGCAAAATAACCAAAAGAGAAGTTAGTGAGTTCTTAGGCTTTCATCTTCTTTTCAAATGTGCCACTTGACTATGTGCCACATTTTCATGTCAGTGCACTAAAACAGTTCTGTAAAATCCATGAGTTTAGGGCTGAGAAAGGAGTGCTTTCAGGTCCTACAGCTTAGCACTGCTGCAGGACTGAGACACTTCCTCATTAAATTACTGAAGTTCATGTAACAGCAAGTGAAACCAAGCTTAAATAGTTCCCTTTTGACGCAGTAAAACAACTTTTTTTTGTGTCACCTTGATTATAGGACTCATGAAATCTAAAATAAATGACAATGTCTGATATTATATGATTGATTTACTGTAAAATGTGTTTTCAAAGGTATTGGAAGCTGTGATATCTACAAAATCAATCTATTTGTGCTGGATCACAGTTTGCAGATTCATGAGTACTTCCTGAACACCCAGTGTCCAATTCACACCTATTGTTTTAGGTAGAGAACTTCAAACACACATTACAAATAAATTATTCTGTTTTAGAAAGACCATGGAATAGGTATTTCTGTTTTCAACTGGTACCAGACTTACCAATATATTCAAAAGAGTATGAACAAAACCTAATAGAAAACTTTCCTCTTTTCCACAGTGGAAAAGAGTACAGTTACCTCAGTCAAACACAGAACTGTCTGTTCACAGACTGACCACTAACCTTAATCCGTCTGGATTTGCTTTTACATTGCTCTACTGCACATATTTCAGATGTTACAAGGCAGAACAGATTATCAAGGGAATGTAAACCCTGCCAGCTACAAGGACAAAAGGCACAAACACACATAAGACATAAGGCCACGACAAATGAAGTAGAAAAGATTGCTCTTTGTTTTCCAAATGTCCTTCTTTTCCATCATAAACAGATTTTGTCAAGAAATGTAAGAGACGGATTTTAAATGAATGTGTTTGCAAAAAAAGAGGAGTTGAGCAGAGGCTGTTTATGAGACGCCTCCTTTCACACCACATGCTTTTACTAGCTAGATATCAAAATACTAGAGCCAAACTTGTCTGAGTACTTCATTGTTTACTCTTTCTCAGACTGGCATAGGCAAGCAGATGTAAAGTATTCCCATATAGGGTACTAAATGACAGTTAGTGTTGGCACGGACTTTTGGTGTGTACAATCAGCAAGGTTTCTAGAGCTGAGTGATTCTTACAAAGCAGTAACATTACAGTCTGCTTCCCTCTTTCAGCTTTGCACAGAAATTGACCTTCAAGTGTTTTCAAGGTCCTCATAAGTGCCAACAAATTAATTAAAACTGCATAGGAATGCGACAGTCTCAGGAAAAACAAGAGTAGTAGGGCTGAAAGCTCTCTTCTTGTTATTTTAGCCAAACTAGGTTTTAGACAAAAAAGAAAATCTTTGGTCTTTATGTTTTTCCTAAGAACTTAGTAAATGCTTTTAAGGCACAGATTTCACACCACCGATATGATCTTTGATTTACTTTTAAAAATAATTAGGTTTATGCAAAGATAATATTAATATTGCTGTGAAAAAAATGAATACCTGAATCACAAGCTCCTCCTCTCAGACCCTCTTGATTAAGGATTGTCCAGCTGGTCAGAGAAATTACACATCTGATCACAGTCCTCCAATGCACATATGTATACAATCCATGTATACATGTGGAAGATAGTGAAGGAAGATCACTGTAGCAGTCACAGCAAACTGATCCAGCCTGACAAATTCCTTACCTCTTGGTACACATTAATTTAATAAAATGCGGGCAGCAGCACCAAAAAGAAGAAACTTTAACAACAAAGGAATTCATTATTGCCAAGAAGTAGCAAACAGTAAGACACATATAAATAGGAGTTTTTTTGAACATCTGTAACTGATAGTTTATAAAGAAGAATTAAGAATTGTTAGTACCACAGAAAGTTATTTTTAAAATTTCACTATTAGGTAATTTGCTTTTCTAAAAGGAAATTCTGGGGAATAGTAGAGGAACCTATGTTTGGAAGTCTATGATCCAGTCTTGACCACTGGGAATACGCAGACTTGTGTCTGATCTTACCAAATGTTTTGGTCAAAGTTTCAGGTTCATTCTTTGGTTTCAAATATGACAGTTAATTTTCTGAGAGCCCCAAGAACATCTCCTGAAAAATCAGAGAAGGCTAGAACTCACAGTACAGATACTCCTATGGTTTTTAAAAAAGTAACACAATACACTGCAAGAGTGAAGCCTTCTTTATATATCTTAATGAACTGAGAGGAAAAGGCCCTCTGCACATGACCTATCTATGGAGTGAAGCTGCTGCTGTTCTTGAGGGCAAAAGCCACAGCATTTTTTCAGTGCAAATAAGGAAGTAATTTCTTCTCCATGCACTCCTTGTGTTCTCATTTCTTCTGCGCAAAACAAACTGTCAAAGTAAGGTTTGCTACAGCTCTGCCCTTCAGAGAGGTCTGAAAGCAGAATATCTTTGATCACAAGTGAAGATTTGCAGCTGGCTCTTTGCTCATCCCCTTCTCTGGAGTGATGCTCAGATATTGGCTTCTCTTTTGTGGGCTCTCCCTCCCCTCATCCATCAATGGAGAAATTGTATTTGTCTGCTACTGGTACTCAGTGATGACCTGAGCACCTACAGAATGCAGAGAACAGCTGAGCAAAATCAATTGTTTTAAAAGGAAAGTATCCTTGCTTGCCACATTTAGCATGTGACCAAACCTAACACATCTGCACATAGTTGTCCTTGTAAGGACAGGAGGAGGTTTTCAAGTAGATATGCAAAAACACCCAAGCACTGGCTTCCGACCTTCTTTTTACTAAGGGGATTCTCTGAATCTAAGATCTTCTTGTGACATGCAGTAATGAGTGCTACATACTTTTTTCCTCATTCTTGTCCGCATTGTGCCTACATCGTATGCCCCGTACAAACAAAGTTGTAATGAGTTACAAAAGCAACAGTGATAGTTCTAAGACATGACAGTTTCTCATTTTAATGGAGAGTTCAGGGACTGCTTCAACCACTGTGAACTTCCTTAATAACACTACTTACCATCAGGTTTACTCTGATTTAATAATTTTTATTTCCCACAATCTAAAACGTTAGACTCAATTAAATTTGATCTATTCCTCACCTCCCCCCATGCAGCAGGTGGAGGCTCCACAGGAGGGTAGTATTTGGGCACATCCCAAGCCACTGCAGCCATGAACCACTTGAAGTCTTTACACTTCAGGTGCTTGCGCAGCTCCTTCTGGGCAGAGATGTCACCTGTTGAGAGATGTCGGTACTCAGGCCGTCGCTGGTAAATGTATTCTGCAAATTCATCCATCCACGTCTCTGCCACTCGCTTCAGGTTCTGCGTGGCACAAAAAAGAGCAAACATTAATTTCCTCATGCTTTGAGTGGTTGATATTCATAATAGGGAAAATTTTAAACAAAACAAAACATGAAATCAGCCTTCCACACAACTTTTAAGCTTAGCTGGTCTCATTTCTCAGTCTTAAAACCTGGAAAAGTTCCAGTAACCATATGCTATCTTCATTACAGTGTTGAGCAAACACTACAGAGTATTAAGTACCCTGCTTTCCTGCTGGCTCTGTGAGAGAAAGTCTTCTGTCTGTTGAACATCTTATTTTCCTTCATATTCCTTATGCATATTCTTCATATGAGTTTTTGATTAATGATGGATGTTGAACAGAAATTTGTTTTCAGCTGCTTACATTGGTACCTGTTATTTCCCTGTTAGTTCAGACCTCCTAATGTGGAAGAATGGTTCAATTTATTCCTTCTGATATATTTCACTTTGCATTTAAAAGGCATCTGAATTTCAATCCATCATGATACTGTTTAGTCACCAAGCAAATCCTACCTAAATTTTAGGGTCAGGTCTTAAATGTGCATGTTTGGGGGCAAGCAACCATGAACTTGCTGTGCCCCATCTCACAGCTGGTTTTGCACAACCTCTGGGCTGGAAGCTCTGCTGTGTTGCCATGCTACTGAGTTCTGTGCAAGGCACAGCACATACCCCTGGAAAGGGAGTTGACTTGAAGCAAAACACCTCCTGGGACAGATGCAAAAACCTATGGCTTTCTGCATTCGCTGATCCTACCAAGATATCTAAGACTATTTAGGTTCCATGAAACCCAGTTCTGGCTTGTGTTCCACAAAGTTTATTTTTGTTGGCATTTTATAGGAAACAGAATTACCTATTTTGCTGCATAAGAATTTATTCAAATTATAATTAAATTAATTAGCTCCCTCAAATTATAAAATAATAAAAAATACCATTGCAAAGAAACATTCTGGGTAGACTGAAGAGAAATATTTTATTGTTATTTTCCACCAAGAAGGGGACATTTTCTTCTGAATTTTTGTTTGTTTTTAAAATACCTCCTTCAACTCAATCCACACAAATTTATATGCAGATGCAGTAGAGGAGTATGGGCTTAGTCTATTCTGTATTGCCACAGCTGCCCAATAACCTTTTATCCCACCAATAAAGCAACATCTCTCTGGATAACATTGAGACACTAGGGTGTTTTTATTGCTTTGTTTGTAAAAACAAGATAATCAAGTTTTATAATATTCTTTTTATAGAACACTAACTGCAAAATGCTGAGATTCACTCTGTAATAAGCTGGAGGACAACATACAACTGATTATCATCAACATAAGGTAATGTTTCTTTTCAGAACATCCTCTGCATCTAAGTAAGCTGGATTCATACTCTGACTTGCCTCCAAGATTCAGTGGAAAGTTCCTTTCCTGAATTTTATTAATCCACATAAACTAAATGTCTCTAAACTAATAAGGCTTATCTGAATACAAAGACAGCAAGACGTAGAACAAAGGAAGCACTTTTAGCTGACACTGCAAGATAAGTGTCTATGTGCTTTTTCTCTGTGAAGCAAATACGTTAAAACCTGCAGGGATAAAGCAGGTAACATTAAAGCAGTGTAGGAATTCACAACACTCATATCCCTATTCAAAAATGGCTTGTGCCCCACATAAGTTTGACTTGTGTTGTAATGTCATGAAAACCTAAATAACTTTACAAGAAATTAGAATTCAAGAACTGGGTAGGACAAAGAAAACCAGAAAAAATTCAAGAACATCATCTAAATGACAATGTCACCTTTCTGGGCAGAAAACTTGTAACAGAAATTTTCTGACAAGGAAAAATACTGTGTGATGACATTTTGTACATGAGGCAAAAAAATATGTTTAGGAACATTAAACAAAAAGCCAAAATAATGAAAATATGTGTGATTTCTAGCATATCTTTCACTGCAATGCTGTATACCTCATTTGCTATAATGCCCGTGCAGATTAGGACTGTTCTGTAAAATATTTTTTTGCAATGATTTTATCTGATAAGCTATTTTCATATGTAAAAACCATGCTGTAAAAAGAACCATACAGTAAAAATACAGAAAAAAAATTCTCTCAGGAAAAAAATTTCAAATTAACTCTCGCAGCAGCTCACCCCACCAATATTAAGAGTAGTCTCTGATGGACTTTTTTCTTTAGTTACTTGGCTGCACTAAAAGGACTACATTCTGCTTTAGATGATTGTTACTGATAAAACAAAAGTCAAACAAAAATCTTGATATTATACCTGGTCACTAACACAAAGTTATAATTCACCATTCAAAACCTTTTTGTTTTCCAATAAGACCTTTATAACTGGGTTTTGTGTGTGTTTGTGTGCAAATCCACTAAAACATTGTATTAAAAAAAGAGTCAGTTCTTCCCACCATTCCCAAAGTATCAGGTAGGACACTTTGGACAAGTCTGTTTAAAACTTTGCTTCCCTGTTCTTCTACAACCATTCTTTCCATCACATGCTAAAAATTGCCTGTAATGAACTTGTATATTATCCTGTTTATACATCAATGTCATAAGCCAAAACCCTTATGAGGCAGCCCTTTGGATTTCAATAGATTTTTTTTTTAAATACAAACTCTTGATTTTCTAGCTCTAAATCTCCAGATTATGAACATGACCAAAAGGAGCACTGTGTTCTGGAGTAGTGAGAAGCTGTTTCTGAAGCAAGCACTCAGCATCTAAACAAATTAGTTTTACAGAGGTTTGTTGATCTCAGTTAGCCTGGGTTAGCATTTCTTATCCTTATTACCACTATACAAGTTCAGCAATCACCATACTTCCTTTTAACATAAATGTGTCCAGACTAGTAATAAAACTCCCCCTACTTGAATTGAATGTGGTCAGGAAGAGCTGCTGTACTGAAAGCTGGTCTGGTGCAACCTTGCACAAAAAAGGCAAATATCATTTACATTCTTACTTAGAATGTGCTAACCCAGCATATTCCTGGAGCAAAAATACATGCTGTCCAAGAAGAGATGGGTGAATTGTAAGCTGAAAATCCCCATTCTGTGGCTGTCTAGCAGCATTATAAGTTGCAGAACACCTCTTAGGATCATAAACCTTCTCTGCAAATTATGGCAGGGAGCAGCAGTGCTTTTACTCACCCTGAGGAGCACAACCAAAACGAGAGCCCTCATCTCTGAGCACTTTAAGGCTTACCAATCAAATTACTTCCTGTAAGGTAAGGATGTGATTTCAAGTCCTTTACGAGTCTTCCAGAGTTGCCATTCCCATAATCTGACATAGTGGCTGGAGGAAGGAGGACAGTCACTTCCTCCTTGCCTGACCCTTAGGTGAGGCTAGATACAATCTGAGCATGTCATATAAGCCCCACAAGTGGGGGTTTTGAATGGTTTTGAATAGCTACCCAATCTTGACAGAGTTTAGCTGTGAACCAGGCTTTAAGGAGTTTGACTTTGATATGATTTTATTCTGTGTGTATATACTTGCCACAGAACTTGCGTGTCAAAGGGCCTACCAGATTAGGTTGCATTTTGTGAACATCTTACAGCATCATTTAAGCACTCATTTTGTTTGCATCATCATGAGACAGTTAAGTTTCACAGTGAAACTAATCTTCAGATAATTTAGAACGACAAGAATTACATTTGAATCTTCTTGATTTCTGTCTCCTGTTACTATTTATGTAATCTTCTACAGAAAATTCCTTTAAATGCCCATTTCTCAAATGGCACCAAATATCACCATAGAAAGAATCAGTTTTGGCATATCTTTGGGGTAAACCACTCTTGCTTGGATTCAATCTGAACATCTCATGTAAAGTCATGTAGAAAGGAAAAAAATGAAAAATAGAATCATAGAATCATTTAGATTCGAACCAACCTCAAAGATCTTTGAGTCCAACTGTTAACCCAGCACTGCCAAGTCCACCACTAAACCATGTCCCTAAGTGCCACATCTACATGTCTTTTAAATACCTCCAGGGACGGTGACTCAACCACTTCCCCGGGCAGCCTGTTCCAATGCTTGACAACATGTTTCTACAGCTGAAAATGGCGTAGCTTAGCTTGGTTGACAAATTCATTGCAAGGCTACAGATGTCCAGATTGGTTACTCTTAATAGGAAAAAAAAAAAAAAAAGGAAAAAAAATTAAATAAAAACAATTAAATGAAGATCAATTAAATATTAATTAATTACATGAATCGACACACAAAATAAAGAAGTCATAGGGACTCTAGATGGACATCTGAAGAGTATTTCAGGACCTATGCAAGAAGACCAATGACAATTTATTTTCTCTTTTGTCATTTAGAGTGAAAAATTGCTATATGAGGTTAAGTAAGTCCCAATGGTATTTCAGTAGATACATATTTCCATATGTAAAGTTGTAACAGCTGTCACGAAGAAGCTGTGAGATGAATACAACAGTGAGAGCAACCACACTGAGTCATCAGCTGTCATCAGTTGCTCATTTACACATTCTTGATATAATTTTAATCACTGTTACAATTTTACTCTCTGGTAAATTCTTTACCACTGGGCTTACATTTAGACAAGTTTTATTTAAGTTTATATGAACTCACATATTTAAGACTGATTTTGCTTTATATTTTTACTCAAAAATAGTCTGCAAGACAGTAAGTTATGATGTCACTGGTACATGGATGGCACAGTCTGACCTCAGATGACAAGTAAGAACCACACAGCCACTTACTCAGTCCCCATGTAAAGGGGTAGGAGAGAGAACCCAAAGAGTGAAAGTGAGAGAACTCGAGTTGAGATAAAGACAGGTCAATAGAGAAAGGAAAAACTGTGCACACAAGCAAAGCCATTGACCACATCCCATGGGCAGGCAGGTGTTCAGTCATCTCTAGGAGAGCAGGGCTCCATCATGCCTAATGGTGACTTGGGAGGGCAAACACCATCACTCTAAATGCCCCCCCCTCCTCAGCTTTATATACTGATCCTGATGCCATATGATATTGATTATCCCTGTGGTCAGTTGGGATCAACTGTCCTGGCTGTGTCTCTTCCCAACACCTCACCCTGCTTGCTGGGGGGTGGTGTGAGGGGCAGAAGAGGCCTTGATCCTATGCAAGCCCTGCTCAGCAATAAGGAAAACATCTCTATGTTGATAACAGTGTCCAGCACTAATCCAAAACACAGCCCTGTACTAACTACTCTCAAGATTATTAACTCTATCCCAGCCAAAGCCAGCATACTGGACTTCAATAAAAGAGTTTGAATCAACTTGTCTGGAGAGAGAGGGAGATAAATGAGGACTTCTGCACTTGAAAAGAAAATTTTTCATGAGCCATTTGGTTCAGTGAATAGGGTAGATTCATCCCAGTGATCAAATGACTGTCCGTTCTTTTAAAGTGTGTAAGATCACCTGTCATTTTCAAGAGACGTGATATTAGTCATTGAGAAGAAAGCAGACACTGGCCATGAGAATGGAACAGCAGGGTGAGGCAGGGACATGTCAAAGGATAGGTCCATAATTAGTAGCTTTAAGCAAGGTTTAACTGGATTGGTCCCTAATGTGAGAGGGGTAGTTCCTAATTTTGTAACTGGCTGGTGTTCTGGCTTGTGATGACAGCACTTAGAAGAAAGCTCCCAAGCTATACTGCAGGCCAGTGCACCTCCATCCTCTGGGTGCATCTTTTCCAATTAACAGATGCAGCAGTTGAACTAACATAACAGTGTAATCCCTGTTCTTAGTTTCTCCAGATGTTCTAAAGATTTTTATCAGGTGTCACTAAAGGAGCACAATGGTTCTATTGTTTGTTTCACTTCACCTGCATAACCTGTTTTTTCTGCTTTTGTGTCTATCTCACTGCATGAAACTGACCCTGATCTCAATCAATAGACTTTACTTTGTCAATATTAAACTACTACTGGAACATTTGAAACCTATTATGAGTTCCCATTGTCCTGTATTTAAGCTGAACATTTTCCAGGAAGCTGGATGTCACCAGCTGTTACTTGTCACATGAGCCAGGACATCAAAAAACACCTTCAGTTATGCCAATCAAATACAAATCAACACAGCAGGTCTGAGGCCCGACTGTATTTCGGTTGTGAAATGCAAGAGGGAAAATTACTCTTTACTTGCCAAGAATAACACAACAATCTCGGCAACAACTGACATATTAACTCTTTTTCTTCCTAGTAAAATTCCAGTGGGATTATTTTCACCTTACCTACATCATCTTCCTAATTTAAATTTTTCTATTTTTGTTTTGTGAAGCACAGTATTGTTGCTACTTCAAAATGGTTGCCATGTTTACCTCTGGAAGCAGCTGTATTTAATTTGTCTGGAAATAATATAACATACAGCTTGTTTTACACAATATGTATTTAAAAAGTGCATTGGGATCTATCCAGTCAAGACAACTCTACTTTATGTTCCTCTGGAATATGAGTAGCATAGCATTACAATGAATAATCACAGAGAAGAGAACAAAGTATGACTGGAGGAGCTCATCCAACATGGATTAATATGCCAGAAGCAGCAGGGTGCAAAACTCCAGAGCGCTCATAAGGAGAAAAACGATACCCTCAGTTTTGTGCACAGGTCCTTCCATCAGTGTCAGAACACAACATTTGCCATTTCTGTGTATTACAGTGGAAAAACAATAAAACATTTCCTGGACACTAACCACAGTCTTGTGGTGTTCAGGTCTTAATACTTAACCTGCCCACATCAGTTAAGCCTCAGTGGGGGGTTTCATACCTTTCCCCTTCTCCCCTAACTCCCTTTTAATTTACACAGTGCTACTGCTTGTCAATATTTGCCCTTCTTGGGTATCTTTCTTTGGTTCTTTACACCTAACTGTGTTTAAAACTTAAATGGATTTCATATCAGAAATATTTAAGAAAATAAACCAAAACCAGCAAATAAAGAAATAAAAGAAATGTGTCTGCATGGAAGACAGTATTCTAACTAGGTGACAAAGCTGAAGTTGTATATAAATAAATCTAAGAGTTAGCACAGCTGGTAGAGAAGCAAGAGACTATTTATTCTCAGCCAGTAGTCTGCAAACACCTAGAAAGTGAAATTCCACAGATGTCATCTGAAAACAAAGAGGATTTCATTCTCTCTATAAAAGTTTGTATCTCCATCAGGCACACAGAAGTAGTAGTTTAAGATCCATGAATTGGAAAGTCTACACCTCTTGCTCACATGAGGCCAACCAGCAGGTTTTAGGGGCAGGGATGTTTCCTGTCCTAATGAGGATGCTGCCTGCCCCCAGCTCTCTGGCTGTGAGGGAGCTGTGGAGCACGGAGTGACACTATAAGAGCATCTCCACAAATTTGTTGGCTGCTGCCATGCTTGCTTTACAGACCCATACAGATCATAGCTCATCCCTGCACCTAAGCCTGGAAGAATTCAGGGGTTTGACTTCCAACAGATTTCTCTAGCCTTGTAACTTGGGTTCCAGTGCTAGCCTATGGAATAAATCCTAACAATTAGCTACCACCTCTTTGATATAGCTATTGTCCAAAAATACTTAGTTCTTTATCTTCTTTGTGATCTTTTTGGATAGGTAAGTATTCATTTATTGTATTCATTTTGTATTCATATTGTATTTTGTATTAATCTATTTAAAAGCAAAACTTCTATTCAGATTGGAGAAAACATAAAAAAAAAAAAACCACCCCAGAAATTACTTTGACTTTTTGTATTCAAGGATTAGAAGATCAAAGAATCACAGAATGGGTCAGGTTGGAAGGGACCACAGTGGGTCATCTGGTCCAACCTCCCTCAAGCAGGGTCATTACAGAGCACATGGGACAGGATTGTGTCCAGATGATTCTTGAATATCTCCAGTGAGGGAGACTCCACACCCTCCCAGGACAACCTGTTCCAGTGCTCAGTCACTCTTACAGTAAAGAAGTTCTTCCTCATATTCAGGTGGAACTTCCTGTGCACCAACTTCTGCCCATTGCCTCTTATCCTAGTGCTTGGCACCACTGAGCAGAGCCTGGCTCTATCCTCTGACACTCCCTTCAGACACTGACAGACACTGATGAGGTCCCCTCTCAGTTGCCTTTTCTCGAGTCTGAACAGGCCCAGCTCCCTCAGCCTTTCCTCCTAAGGGAGATGCTCCTGTCCCTTCATCATCTACGCTGCCCTCCACTGGATCCTCTCCAGTAGCTCCTTGTCTCTCTTGTCCTGAGGAACCCAGAACTGGACACAGCACTCCAGATGTGGCTTCACCAGGGCTGAGAAAGGGGCAGGATCACCTCCCTTGACCTTCTGGAATGCTCTTCCTGATGCACCCCAGGTCACCATTGGCCTCTTGGCCACAAGGACACACTGCTGGCTCATGGACAGCTTGGTGTCCAGCAGGATCCCCAGCTCCACAGAGCTGCTTTCCAGCAGCTCAGCCCCCAGCCTGTCCTGGTGCAGGGGGTTATTCCTCCCCAGGTGCAGGACCCTGCATTTGCCTTTGTTGAATTTCAGCTGGTTCCTCCCTGCCCATCTCTCCAACCTGCCAAGGTCCCTCTGAAGGCTGCAGAGCCCCCTGGGGTATCGGCCACCCCTCCCAGCTTTGTGACATCACTGAACTTGCTGAGGAGGCATCAGTCTCTTCATTCAAGTAATTTTGAATGAATAAGTTAAATGATACTGGGCCCAGTGACAGTGACAGGCCTCCAACTAGACCCTCTGCCACTGATTATGACCCTCTGGGATCTACCATTCCTCCTCACAAAGCCAGTCCTCTATCCATCTCACTGTCCACTCATCAAACCAACCCTCCTTGAGTCTCCTCCTATGAGGATATTATGGGAGACAGTGTCAAAAGCCTTGCCAAAGTCAAGGATAGTAATTAAAATATTTTCTTTGGTAAGTACTCTGTTTGAGATCTTGGTTTAATTAATTTTAATGATGAATTTATAAATCTCTTAATGAAAAATGTTACAGTGGAAACATAACAGCTGTACTGTGTAATAATCATATCATAGCTGTGCTGTTCTCTAAGAAGGTGATTCTTGCTTGATTCCTAAATAATGTGCCTGTTCTAAGCTGATGTTGCGCCTGCTTACTGTGGTTGCTGAATCATAACTGATTTTTTGCTACAGTCTTTTGTGCTACAGAGGTGATTGCAAAAGTGCCAACAGTGTTCTCTGAACAGCATGCCACATCTACCCATTCACACTCCAGTCATGAGAAAATGTAGCCATTACTAACTGATTCTCCTGGTTCTTTAATCTGCCTGGAAACAGAATATAAAATGTTCATGGGCTGCTTTAAGAAACTCTAAAATATTGTTTGCAGATGGAAAAAAGTAGATCAAAACAGTCATTATACTAAAGGAAGCTCTGACAAAAATGCAAACGTGGTCAGAGCAACCAGATGGTATAGTTACAATAATTTTCTTTGAAGATGGCTCTTGGAGCCACACACAAAGGCTGAGCCAGTGGTTCAGGTGGAATCTGAGCACACCTTTACCAGTTGAATTCCTGAACCCAAATTCATGCAGGTTCCAATTCAGTGACACTGTAATGAGAGAAATGTCATTGTGCATGTGCCTGATGGGTCAGAGGATCACTGTGCTGTGGGATCCAGTATCCTGTCAGGCAAGGAGGAATTCAAACTTAAGGTTAGGATTCACCACCCTGCTGGGTTAGCATTGAATTTGAACTTCAGTGGGATTACCCTTCCTGTCAAAAAGGCCTAAAGAGCTAATGTTGTGTAGTTAATGCTAAAATGAGGTGAAAAGAAATTCAGAAATTCTGTAGATATATTTTGAAACTGAGTTAATCTATGAATATTCTATGGAACAGTAAGATTTTATAGATACATTTCTTATGGCTTTATAGAACCAGCAATAGGAAGAAAAGCCAGCCTAAAAGCAAATAGGAAACTAAAGAAGATAAATAATAAATTAAGATACACCTAGAAGAAAATTCGAAGAATATTCTGAAGTCTAATTTCATAGGTAATTAGCTACAAGCAAATGGCTTAGCTAGAATTGTTAAAAGGGAAGCAACAATCAGAAATGCAAAAAGCAACTAAAATTATCCAGTAAAACAATTTGTCAATTTTTAGGACCTGGGGGTTTGCTTTCTACGCATGCCTTACCTAAAACAAACAAGCAAAATTAGTTACTAGTCACTGCAGTTTTGTGCAGAGATTAATAGGTGTGGAATGAATGAATAATTATGTGGTGCTTCCAGGTTATAAAGTGGAATCAGTGTTGACATCTGTGTGCTTATTAATATTTCTTTATGTGCAATTGCCTGTAAATTGAACACTGATTACTTGCAAGCAGCAACATCCTAAGACATCTTCAGACAAAAATATTCAGTTTTTTATCTACATTTGATTGTCAAAATCTGTTTATAAATCTCCTATGCATGTTTACAGCTTGCTTTAATTTTGCTCTGCACCACCAAACAATTTTACTAACAGTGTTTCATATGTGTATGATTTTCAATTTATATGGGATGTGGCAGCAACAAATACACATAAGCTTTCCAGATCTTGAGTGACAGATAAGAAGGACATAGAAAATTGATGCCATGATCCAGACCATTGTGTGTGGTGCACTAATGACTATTTAGTGATGGGGAGGTGCAACAAAGTTTTTGACAGGTCTCTGATTTCTTAAAGCGCACCTGATTCTCAAGACAGGTCACAGTTCTCTAAACAGATACTGAGATTTGTCAGGTGTTATGTAGCTGGCTGAAACTGTGTGTTGGAACTCAATGCTGAAAGATAAAGAGAGGTGAAATCCCAAGGGATGGTAAAATGATCACTTTAAAGATTCTTTTTTAAGGGTAAACACGAGTTGAAACAGCTTGAAAGGGAACACATGGCATGGGCATTTGGACTATGCCTGAATTTGTCTGGAAGCTCTGATCTCTTCCTAATTGCAGTCCCCATATCCCTTGTGGAGGTGGTGGGGCATAGGATGGGAAAATCTGTCAATCTTTTATGCAGTATCTGCACAAGGGGAAATTTGCCCTTGATTAATGAAGACCTCTTGCAGTCATTAATAGAACCACAGCTGGGCCTTCTAGGGCTCATTCCTTTGTGAACTGCATCTCTGGCATGCTGTTTAAAAACAGCAGAAGGTGGAAAAGGATTTAGTGAAAATCTTTGTGGAAACGACTTAGTAGTGAAAAGTACTGCTTTTGGCAGTGGGGATAATATTTCCAAATATTCTTGAGTGTGTTATTCATAACATATTTGAACTAGAAGGAAGTTTTAGATAAAAAGCTCATAAGCGGTAGATTATAGTCTTTGGATAATGTAACATTTGGAGGATAATGCAAAGACAGTTGAAATATCCAGGCCACTCCTGTGAATAGTTGCCTAATATTATTTTGGCTAATAGCTCCATTTGGGGCTGACACACTGAAGATTAATCTGTCCTTGATTTTCTTTTTCTGGCAAGGATGAGAGAAAGAGAATATTTTTAGATTTGAAATTACACACAATATGAAGGGTCAAGGACAAAATTCTCTTCCAGGGCTAGTTATTGAAATAGCCCCAAACACCAAAACATACAGAGCTCTAGTGCTCTCTATAGCCTTGATGGAATGTAAAGAATACTGTACTGGAAAGAAGCTGTGAATCTGAGAATTCAAAGTTCCTTTCAGTGTTAACTATATATCACAAATTTACCTAAGCATTATGTTTTGGACTGCCACAACACAGAAAGAAACTATCCATTTTTTGAATGGAAGGATAAGACTCACCACTAGATCTTTTCCCATAAGTTATAAGGTGATCAGTCTGTGCACGGCCAGAGATACCATTTTTATAACTGGAAATGTTTTTCAGTAATATTTCATGAGTGATTTATTGAAATCAAGCTAAAATAAATAGTACAGGGAGGCTGCAGGCTGTGTCTACCTGGTGGTTCTAAGCACTCACAGTGCCACCATGAAAGCCAGTTAAGTGCTGAACCATGCAAAATGCCAATAGTACAAAGAGAAATTATTGTATTTTGCTCCTGCAGGTAGTGCGTGAGACAGCATATTCTCTGATGAGATGCTATGTGCTATAGCAGAAGAAAACAGACATTGAGGTTTTAATTTCTTATTTGGAGTTGTGTGTGATTTTTGCAGGGATTGTCATATATGAAGCAGTGTAATTCAGGCAGTCCGAAAATCTGGATAGGGCAACTCTGACAGGACACAGAGCTATATTGAGGGAAGATATTAATCTCACAATTTAGTCAATACAGTTCTTGGCCCTACCACTAATCCCCCCATTACTAAATTGTGTGTCCCAGTGTCTGCACTGATGCCCTGTGAAGTCAAATTCTTCTTTATGTCTAGCCAGCTGTCAGACAGGCAGCACAGGCAGCCTCTATTTTCTGCTGCAGTTAGTACAGTGAGCCTTGTCCTGTGGTGCTGAAACCAAGGATATCTCCCTCTCAAAGCAAGAAATTCATTCTTCTATTCATACCACATTTTCATTATTAAGAAAAAACTGTGATTCATGAAATATTACCCTATGGCAATATGCAGACTTTAATATTAATGCCACTTTATTAAAAAAAAAAAAAATCCTCTAAACCGGAAAAGATTAAACTCAAGCATGAATAAATACTAGTATCTTCCTGGAAGCTACATGTGTGCCCTTCATCTCCCATTTTTGACATCCTGTGAACATCTCTAGAAAGTTACAGAACATTTTCTCTTGAGCAAAAAGCCCCTCATGGGTATGGATGTGTTCAGTAGTCTTTGAAAAATGTCCAGAGGTCTTGTAATTTCTCACTCTCACAGATCCAAGCTGGCTATATTCCACAACTAGGTTTTATCCAATAATCAGTCACTCAAATAATTGTTACTCAGGCCTTTTGCCTCAGAAAACATCCCTTCCATGAGTTTCTGCCTGTTCTGCTGACTGATAAGAAAATGTGCATTCAAATTGGTCCTGCTTATAAAAACTATGACTGACAGTACTGTGCAATTTGAGAACTGCAAGCCTTAGGTTATTCCTAGGTTCTTTTGAATCAGCATGAAACGTGCTTCTGTGCTGAGACGTCCAACCCTGTAATTTTAAGCTTCCATTTTATTCTTGGCAATCTTATCTCTGAAAGGCAGAATAACTGCAGTAATTGCACATCTCATTTTGGAAAAATAAAAAAACATTCATTTTCCATTTTAATAGTTTACTGGAAACTGATTTGCCAAGGAGTGAAGAGACTGATAATGAATGAAAATGGAAAACAGCAAGACCCAATTACTCACCCGTGCTAGACTGGTTCCAGAGGGGACTTTATACGGGACATACTTCCTGTAGATATGTCCAACTCGAGAGCATGGAACATCATACATGCCACCTCCACACATCCACACCTGGAAAGCAGACCAAAAGAAAGTGAAAAAATGATTCCTGGAAACAAATGAGACCAAAATAAGCATTTTAATGAAATGTATGTGAAAATAACACATTGTTCTGTGCTGACCCCTCCCACAGTCATGGTGGCCTTCTTGGCATGCAAGTAGCACAGCAGGCTGTCCCATCCAGAATCTCCCTGTGCAAAAGCAGTGTATGTTCAAAATAAAATTATAAAATATATAGAATAGAATAGAACAGAACAGAACAGAATAGAATAGAATAGAATAGAATAGAATAGAATAGAATAGAATAGAATAGAATAGAATAGAATAGAATAGAATAGAATAGAATAGAATAGAATAGAATAGAATGGTTTGAGTTTGAAGGGACTTTAAGTTTGGCCACTTTCATTGTGCTTGCCTCTTTGTCTTATAGTGGGTATAACTGCCTGGTCCTGGAACTCAGCCCCTGACTGACTGTGCTATTCACACTGTGCATGGAGAAAATGGGGGTTAAAGGGAAGGCTTGAATTACAAAGTGATTCAGGTAGCTGCTTCTTGTGGATCATTTGTGTATCAGTCCTTACAGTCCCTCAGCAGTTAGCCACAGCATCCCACTGAGACCTGATAATGAAATGCTTGAAGATCTAATCTCATTACAGGGCAAACCTAAAACACTAAAGTAAATGTCTAAGGAAGACTTGAAACCAGTGAAAGTGGGGCTTTGTCCTTAAATTCCATGGATACCCGTGTGCACTCAGGTAGAGTTGAGAGCTACTTGGGAAGATGCTGCTTACTACCTCCCATCCCAGAATTGACTAAGGCATAGGAGCTCTGGGTAGGTGCCTTTGGACATGTCAACTACTCTCCTAGTGAGCACATTCCTTCTCGGGGAGGAAGTTTACTGGTGGATTGGGAATGGAGACCCAAATGAATGCTCTGCCTCCATCGCCAAACAGCTCATTACTGCCCAGAGCAATCTTGCATGTAGTCATGCCATAGGGACGTGGAAATCATTTTCTGAAATCCTCACCTGTTTCATCTCATGACAGTTAACTCACTGGAAAACATGTGCATAAACATAGTAAAATATCATAAAAACAAAAGTGTTAAAATGTTATTTGCTTTTCTATTTCCTCTGTATGTTACATCAATTGTACTTTTTTACTGACAATTTCCTCTCTGTGGCTGTCTTCAAGCAACCCAGTGCACCAATGAAAATACACACCTGTGTTTACTATTTGTTCTTGTTTTTTAAATGAAGGTGTCATTTCAAAGGCTAGACAAATTATTACTGTGCTTAATTAAGTCTTCTTAGCCTTTGAAGAATGGACAGCATAGCAATGCAACTCAAGGTCAGCCCCAGAACAAATTTAAAGACAAGAAAGCAGAAATTATATATATATATAGGCCACTATTACTTTAGCTGAGGCAATGAGATTTGCAGTAGACATACACTGCATTTCCTCTAAAGCAGTATGATAACAGTTAAAAAAAAAAAGGAAAAAAAAAAAGGAGAAAAGGAATTAGAAAAAAAAACCCAGTCAGATATGCTGAGGCAATAACAAGTGGGAGAAATAACACTCTGTTAGGCTTATATTTGATAGATACAAAACCTGAAAATGCTGTGCTGCACCTGAGGTATGCTGTGCAGGGTAATTGAAATGAATCTTGGGCTGCCTTGAAGGACATTTAGCAGCTGTTCCTGTTTATCTTTTAGCTTCAGAACAGTATTAAAAGCATTTTTTATATTTTTCTGGGAAGATCTGTTCTGGCAACTTTGTCTTTAAAATGTGTACTTTTATGTCACATGCACTAAATGCCAGAAATTGGAGAATGACTTCTGTGTTAAGTATTACAGATCTCCAGTACACCATGAAAGGAATTCAGGTGCTGTGGGACATTTGGCAAAATTGTATAAGAAGCAATGAAACTCTTGGATCATTAATGTCTCCTTCTTACAGAAGCAATGAATCTGATCTGCAGCTGAGGTATAAAAAACAAAGATGAAACCAAAATAATGCAATTTCAGCTTGGAAAGATCAAAAGAGTAGTTTATGTGTCAACTAGAGACTATCTCACAATTTATCTTTATGTGGCTCCTTCCAACAGAATGTTGCAAAACACTTCATAGGGATGGTTGAAAGCAAAAGGCAGGCATTAACACAAGCTTTAAAAGAAATTAAGCTGTGGTTATGTGGTTTTGTTCCTGACTGGAGTTTAGATGTCACAGATGCATTTTTTGGCTCTGTTCTATAGCTCCTGTGGGATTTTGGGTGAATCACTCTCTTTTCACATTGCCTCTTTGTCTTTTAAATTGAATTCTGCCTTCTCTTGTGGTTCCCCCACTTACCTCTCTGGTTTATGAGTGATCCAGCCTGGAGACTATCTGGAAAATGCAAATACTGTGCATGCAAGACTGAGATCTCAACCCATATGCTACACTGTAATCATAATTACTGTAGTAAGAGACTCATGCTTTTTGAGCACTGGAGGATGTGCCACTGGGGAAAAGGAACATAAACACAGCAAATTATGCAAAGGATTTAGAGGGTACTGAACGGACTTTGGACCAGGCTTCAAAACTAATTGAGTGACACTGTTGGTGAGAGGCAGTAATGAAACAGACAACAGTGAGAGACACTGAAATGAATGGAAAATACAAACAGTAAACTGGTGGAAGAGGAATCTAAACTATTTCATGCAAAAGCGACAACTTTGTGCTCTTCATATTGTGCAAGAAGGATGGACTGCAAACAGGAGAAATGTATTACATCAGTGGAGCCGAAAAGTTGTAAAAACCAAGAATATAAAAATTTTATGGCATTTTTTGGTTGCTCTTCTTGAAATATAAGCCAAAATACCAGATTTGGCAGTTGCAGAAAGGGAGAAAGAACAGTATTTTCCTGTGAACTTTTACATGCAGTGGGACTGTTCAGCTAAATGAAAAAAAAAAATTGAAAAATAGGATCATTGACTGCAAATCTACAGTCAATGGGTTTGCAAATTGCAAAACCATTTACTGGAGGTGCAGTGGGATTTCCTGTCAGGAAATGTTAAAACCCTACCATGTAAACTGGGAAGTGATGACTGTGGGTATTTCAACAATACTCACCAGAACCTCCAAAATTCTGAGAAAACTGGCAATATTCCACATTTGTCAGTCCTTCATATAAATTACAACTGCACTGACAAGTGGAAATGCTCTCCACTCCATATGTCCTGCCAAGATTGACAGCTGTGGAGGGAATTAATAATGATTGTGATGATAATGATGAAAAAGAAAGGGTTTAATGAATTTGGAGGTGTGTTTTGGAAAACAGGGATGAAGATAAGTTGGAAGATGCATTGGCTTTATGCAATGGCATTAGATGCATAAGGATAAAACAACTGTAGATACAGGTGACTACCTTCAAGAGGCTGGGCGATCACCATTAACATTTTTGTTGAGGTATGGTTTATGATGCCTAAGGCATGTCCAGTGCAAAGGATTACACTGGGTTTGCATGGCCAGGTTTTGGTAGCAGGGGCAATAGGGGTGACTTCTGTGAGAGCTGCCAGAAATTTCCCTCAGGTTCAACACGGCAAACGGCAGCTGGCTCTAGGACGGACATGCCCCTGTCCAGGGCCATCAGCAATAGTGGTAGCACCTCTGGGATAACAGATTTAAGAAGAGGGAAAAGTTACTGTGCAATTTTAGCCAGAGAGAGGAGTGAGAATATGTGAGAGCAACAGCCCTGCAGACATCAAGCTAAGGGAAGAAGGAGGGGGAGAAGGTGCTCCAGGCACTGAAGCAGAGATTCCCTTGCAGACTATGCCAAAAACCATGGAGGGAGCTGTGCCCCTGCAGCCCTCGAAAGGTTCATGGTCAGAGATCACAGAGATCAGGTCATGAGCAGAGATCACAGAGATCTACTTGTTGCCCCTGGAGGATCTCATGCTGGAACAGGTGAAGAGTGTGAGGAGTCCTCCCTCTGAGAAGGAAGGAGCACCAGAGACAACATGCGATGAACTGACCATAGCCCTAATTTCCCATTCCCCTGAAAGTGAGGAGGTAGAGAAAATGGGGAGTTAAGTTGAGCTTGAGAAGAAGGGAGGGGTGGGGGAAGGTGTTTTAAGATTTGGGTTTATTTCTCATTGCCCTACTCAGATTTGATTAGTAATAAAATATTTTTTTGTCAGGTCAGCTTTGCCCATGATGGTGAGTGATCTTTCCTTCTCCTTGTCTTGATCCGTGAGCCTTTTGTTATATTTCCTTCCCCTTCTGCAAGTGAGGAGTGGAGCGTTAGAGCAGCTTTGCTGGGTACTTGGCATACAGCCAGGGTCAACCACAAGGCTCTTCAGGAAACACAGGACATTAGCATCTTTTGCTACTCTGTGTTGTGGTGATTACTACATAAACTATGCCTGTCTGCCAGATTTACATTTAGGATTTCTCAAATGGTAGCTTTCCTTCTTATTGTGAAGAGATGCTATTAATCAGGTGAGTTCCAGTGCTTTGCCAGCTTTCACAAGTCTAGCACATACCAAAGAGTCTGTCACCAAGATGTCACATACATTTTTAATTAAAAAAATTGATCCTGATGTTGCAAAAAAAAAAAAAAAAAAAATCCTGAACACTTCTTATGTAAAAATTAATCTAAGAAACTATTTAATGAAGAGGTCATATTTTGGCACAGTTTGTGGCTGCATCACCATCACCATTTGGAGAATAATCCAAATGATTTTTTGCCAAGCGAATGTAAGATGCAGCATCAACACAGGGCACCTGTGAACATTTCCACAGGCCATAGATGTGGATGCTCTAAGAAAGAGTAAATTATAATTTCAGATTCACTCAAGTGAAGCCACAGAAACAGAACCAGTCTGGTTGTCTGGCTTTTTCACTGACTTTGACTGACTCTGTAACAGTTTGCAAGTCCACCGTCCTACCAAGCTTTGTGAGCAAATCTGGTAAATTGAACTGTCTTGCTAACTTGTCCTTACTTAAAGAAGTTTTAAGATGACTGAATCTATAGCTACAGCAGAACCTGCTGAAGCAGAAACCTTTCCCAAACTGATAGTGGTGATTCTGGTGTAATAAAACCCAGTCCTTTCTGTTTCTCTCTTCCACCTCTGTGATTTTTCTCCTTTTTTTTTTTTTTGTTATTCCAAACCACCCAGCAATCTTCTTTTTAAAAATTACATATCTTCCATTTTTCCAACAGGAATTTACTCCTATTTGGCAGTCACTTCTAAGGATGATTTTCTTTTTCTTCTTTTAACACTCGTAAGAAAAGACAGGGCCCCTAAGGTCATTATATACTAATGAGATTGATCCAGAGATATGACTGAAATGAGGCCCAGTGTGACACAGCTGCCTCCAAAAAAAAAAAAAAATCTCTCACTTGAACAAAACACCCTGGGACAATCTGGCATCTCAATTTCCAGTTGTGTTACCATGGTTTCGATAAAAAGTCTGGAGAGAACAACAAGTATATTCTTTGCGATGATGAATAAAAAGAATATTTGAAATAGAATAATAAAATCATTGGTGACCTGTCAGAGACCATTGTGACAGCCACAAGTAACTACTTATATTTTCCTCTGAAACAATCTAAATGGACAGAAGGTAAATCAATATATTCTAAACAGACGGTCTAGCTATTGAGTTGCCCCTGCCTTCCTGTTTTATTTTGCTGAGGTATAAAAATGTTTTGGAGAAACATGAGAGTAAACCAGTTAATGCAAAACATTTTGCTGTTCTTGGTAACTCCTGTAAAGACAGTCTGGAAACCCAGTGTTGGGTAACACTGTACATTTCATTCAACAGAATGGCCTCAGCATTGTTTTAATTGCAGCTGAAAACTCAGATTCAGCAAGACACCTGATATTAGTCATGGCTGACACGCTAAATTTATTTAAAGAGCTTTAAACTGACAGAGTTCGGAAGAATGCTGGAAAGATCCTGGAGTGAAATTTGAATTGTAATTTCAGTTCCAAGCTTTATCCAAATGCATTTGACTCAAATCATCTATGTCATGAAACTATCAAGTCCTTGAAAAACTTTGCATGTAGAGACCATGAGGTAAAGTTCTTATGTCCTTGGGTATACTAGAAAATAAACTCAGTTTTCAAAATCAGACATGTTAGTCCTCAGCAAACTAAAATAAATGCCTGTTCTGCATGTACAAAGTAACAAGACTTTCAGCTCTGTATGTAAATACTAAGTAATTGATTTCAATACACGTCTGCATACAGGATATGAGGGTATACTATAATGTGGTTGGCTGTACATAACCTGAGTACTTGAAAATTCCCCATATGTCATTACAATAATTTAAATGCAATTTAAGAATCTGCTTTGGAACAGCAGACACCAGCTCATGGCAGCTGAGCTGCTCTAGTGGTCCACTGCTATTGAAAGGAGTCTTTCTTCCTATGACTTTCTCTACATCCACCCATTTTTTTGAGCTGACACCAGGGGACTCTATCCCCAGAGATGATTAAACTTGTTGATATGGACAGAAAAATGATGCCATTTTCTTTTTTGCTGGATTCTCTATTGGCTTGTTGAGCTGAGCTCAACATTTGAGCACAAACAGCATTTGAGGGAAGGTAAGTAGAGAAGACTTGATGAAAGCCAAAATGTGGAACTTCATTCTGTGACGGTGGTAAGCTACCACATTGTCAGAGGGAACTGCACTCAGTGTGATTTTTGTATAGCTTCTGGAGCATATATTTATGGCACAGTAGGAATTCCTAATGAAAAAAGCAATGTATTAAATTAATTTTAGTTAAAAGACAGAAGCCCAGATGAATGAAAGCATCGTGACAACACCAGCAAGGAAGTATTCCATAAGGTGGCTCGATGACTTACCTTGAAGGAGATTTCATACTGCTCTCCTCCCCATATTTCTAATCCTGGATCATAGCCTCCCAGCTCCCAAAACCATTTCCGGTTAACGGCAAACAGACCTCCAGCCATTACAGGAGACCTGAAGGATGAACAAAGCAACACAAACAGTAATGAAGATGTTTGGACCACGTGCCTCTGGGCGTGTTTGTGTGAATGCTGTTTGAACTGCAAAGCTATGAAAGGCATAGACAAAGGGTACTGTAACCAAACAATGTTTGCCTTTATTCATCCAAAAAGGGGCTCTAGATGAGTAACGGAAAATGTGGTAGATCTAGAGAATGGTAGACAGTCATGCACAGACTTCTTTTTAAAAAAATCCTAACAAAACCAAACCCAGAAAAAACCAGTCCCCTCCAAAGTTCTGTTTGTTGCTAAGTAACAGAGAAAGGGACTCAGAAAACCTGCCAAATACTTAATGGGTCTGAGTACTCCATGTGAAGTAACCTGCATTTGAAAGTGAGCAAAAGTTTTCAGTTCATTTCAGTCTCATAGGTGCTGGCTCGAGAAAGGCAGACAGGTGAAAGAGGATGGCTGAAGAGAAGCTGTTGGGAGTCCCACATGTGCTTTCCTAAGCATTTAAAACTCCTCAAATGTATCTCACAGGGGTAATGTGACCTACAGGCACATAATTTGCTGTGCTTCCCATGTTTCTGGTTATTCCATGAATAAATATGTGGAATTTGCTTCAATCAACTCAGTCTTTTTCACAGACAATATAGTAAACAAATGAGTTATTTAAAGTTACTGTTAGAGAATAATGACAAAAACATACTGTACATTTCTAAGTAGGAATTTTGTACTGGAAAATAAGTATTTTCTCTCTTCTTTTTCTTTCAGTACCAAGAAGATTATGTTTCTAATGCAGTAAATACAGCTCTCAGGATTCAAATGATGCTCACTGATTCCTTGAAATTGTGGTGGGCATCCATGCTGAACAGGAGGGAAAAAACACACTTAAGGAAATCCAACCCAACTACTCAGTTCCATCACTGCAGATCAGCACAGGCCTCATGAGTTTTAGAGCAAGAGGCCAGAAGGAACACATTCATGCTGATGGCTGGTCAGAGAGAGAGAAAAGACAAAGCCATGGGAGACCTGGATGGCTTCCAGGCAATGCTCCCTTACCAGAGAGCAGACATGAAACTGGATCTTACATCCAGTGTAACTGGAACCCTTGTAACTGTGAAGCCCCACGGGAAAATTATTCCATCCTGGTGCATTTTTGTTTCGAATTACTGCTGGTGGTTTGTTTGGGGCACTGGAAGCAGATGGTATCATCCCTGAAGTCCTGACTGGAAAACAAAACGTTCCCCCTTTGCCACTGAGTTAGGTTTTGGCAGTGATCTTGGGACGGGTAAATATTTCAGGGATCCATGCATAAGTCAGAAGTTTATTGAAGAGGACATCATGGAACATTCTGCCATATTTTCTCTGCCTTAGCACTTTTTTATACTGCTGTCTTTTATCCAAGGCAGTAGAGATGCTAAAATAGCAAGCAAATAGCGGAGTGGTCTCTGCCTCCATCAGGCAGCCAGTGAATTCCCAAGCATGAATGTTAGAAAATGATCCCCTGCTTTGCATTCATGGTAATGAGAAACATTATGGACAATTTTCCTTTCACTTCTCTATGGTAGTTAAAAAAAAAAAAAGAAACTACTCATTTTCATGACTCTTACAGACTAATTTCATTTTCCTTTAGAGATTACATTTTTAAAAGCACATAGAAGCCTTGAGTCCAAACTGGCAAGGCTGTGCACTGTAACATACACTGAATGCTAATACTTTTTTACTTTTATTGACATTTTGTATTTCAATATTGACTGTATTTCCACATATGAATAAATTCAACAGAGATTTTATTAGAAACCTTCCCCTGGGGATTCTGACTACTACAATACATTTTCAATTCCTACCAATCTAAATCTAATTACAACCTGTCCTTTTTGACTTCAGGTTCTAAATAATCAAAACATAATGTCCTTTTATAAAGGACTTACATAAAAAAAGCTTGTAACTAAATTGCTACTGACAGAGGAAATGTAGTCCCAGAAATCACTGGGAAAATGCAGGAGTTCTCTAATTCTCATAGATATAATATCTTTCCTAAGCATTTCTCTCAGTAGAGTGAGTGACCTATAAAAAAGGCAATTGCCGCAGATAAATCAGATGGAAGATGAAAAAAATCAGACTTAAAATTGCAAAATAATTGGAAAAGCTTACAAATTATATTTTAATCTACAGATTTTTCCAGTGATAAATACTGAGCAACGAAACCCCTTGTTATCTAGATGAGAATGCTTAGAACATTTATTGCAATTAACAAAACTACCTGATGACTGGAACAGTAGCAAATTCATAATTTTTGCATTTCCTTAAAAAAAAAAGAAAAAGAAGAAATTGAATGTAATGTTGCCCCATTAATTCCTATTCCACAAGATGTTCTGACATTTGTTGTTTTGTAGGAAGAGCAATGAAGAGGAAAAGCAGGATGGCCTTTTGGTTTTCATTAGAGTGGAATTAGTAATAAGCCGTGTGAAACTGAGCGCTTGGCACAGCATGAATTCCACTCCACGCCACAAGCAGCTACTGCTGAACAGGCCTTAAATTGTCTCCAAAATATGAAGACAAGAGTCCAGTCTTGCAATCACGGCTGATATGAAAAGTCCTTATGTATCAATAGGATCACTTACACAGATAAAAGTGAGCACTGAGCCCAAAGGAGAAGAATTAATCTCTTGTTTAATAGCTCCTGTATGGAAATGTCAAGTACAAATCTGTGTTCGTAGAAGTATTTTTTTCATGAAATGTCCTACTCAGATGCTTAAACAATCAGACTTGAGCTATTATAGCATAATATTATGTGAGTAATTACAGTGGAAAGCTGTAAAGTGCTTACGATCAAAACATTAAAAGAACAAAGACCCCCAACACTTTAGAAAAGCTGGAAGGGTAAGGTTGCTAAACTTAAAGATATTTGTAAATGAGAACTACTGCACAGGCTCATTGACTATACCTGAAAGAACAATACTGGAAGTAAAAGCCAGCTGATCGAAAAATGGCCCAACTGGTCAAAGCTTGCTGTCATGAGAAAAAAAGAGTTTGATTTAGTGAGAGTGAAAAACCCACCTGCTAAACTCCATAAAACTTGTTTTGAAAAAATAAAAATAGACTGAGAAAAAGGCAGGCAAATGCTTAATGTGAAAAGATAGCTCACAGACAAAAAAGTACACTAAATGAAGCATAGCAGTAGCTCAAACTATAGCCAGCTAAGATTTTTATAACTGCTTGCAATTAACATGCAGAGGGAAGGAAAGATAATCTCAACTATGAATTTTCAAGGTAAGAGAAAAATGACATGAACTTCAAAGGAATGTGAAGCTAATTGCATTAGAAACAAATGTGGTATATTGCAAACAAGCAAACTGCATAGCAGGGTTTAGAATCATTACACTGCAAGAGTGATACACACAGTGGAACTAAAGGATTTGTGAAAGGGAAGAGGGGCTTTGATAGCCTGCAGAAAGGAAATGAGGGAAATGAAAATGGGAAAGCACCTGTGCTAGACAATGTGCACAGCAGGTACTCTGATAGGAACCACCTGCCCAAAACAGCTGAAATTTGGCCATTATATCCAGGGAATAGCACATCCTGCCCTCTGCACCTCTCTGTATAACACAGACTGATTAAAGGCTCTGTGCTGAACTATTGAACAGAGATGGACAAACACTGGAGAGAGGAGTCTACCTCATGCAGGACACACCAGACAAACTGACCTTCAGTGCTGAACCCACTGGCACCTTATACAAAAGCAAAGCCTGCAACAGGAATCAGGACTAGATCCTACTGACCTCGTGGAGCCAGGCATGTAATGGAAAAGGAGGAAAGGGGCCCTGTTGCTGCTGGCACAGCAGCAGCCCCAGAAATGACTGGTGGTGACCTGCTGCATGCAGCTTTGAGCTGGGCTTCTGCCTTTTTTATAATGAATTTCAATGTCTTGCTAAGCAAGAAGGGTCCCTTCACCCTGGTGTTACCACATGAAGGCACCTCAGGAGAGGGAATAAATTCAGTTACCTTGTTTCACTGGTGGCTGCTCCAGGTCCTCTCTGCAGTGATTCCTGATACTGCATCAAAGCTTCTTAAAGCAAATAGCAGAAGCTGACACTAATCCTAGATAAAAGTTCTGATAAAACTAAAAATTAAAATTTATGCATGTGCTATGCAAGTGGCAGACTTGGCCACTCAGAGGAAGTGAATGCAGAAGTAAAATAAACTGCAATTGAGTTGATCAGATGGCAAGAAAGGGATGTAGGTTAAGAAACTAAATGACAAAAAAAAGAACTTAGAGGCTGCTTCAGCTAAAGACAGTTTCTATACTGTGCATAGGAAAAGATATTGATGTAGCTGAAATGAATACTGATAAGTGTTCCTGAATTGCTCAAGTAAAAAAAAGGTGGACTCTTTCATATATTTAATTATCTAATAAAATATAATTAAAATGTATTTTTAAATGTACCAACTATTTTACATTTAATATTTCTGTAAGACATTGTCTTATCTTTTATCCATTCTAACAACTTGACTCATTTCAATGCTTATAAAATCATCAGCATTCAGAAATTAAAACCTGTCTCTGTGACATCAGACTATGTCAGTCTTTCTTTTTTAATTCGTGTCCCTTTTTCTGAACAACTTCTACCCTAGATAAATGTATATATAAACTACTAGTTCAAATGATCATTGTGCTGCAACATGTAGCAGCCAAGTAGTATTATTTAAAATTAAGTCCAAAGTCTCTCTATAATCACATTCAATTTTTAAACCAGACTTTTGTTTGGGAAATATTAAGATAAGACCCCATTCTTCAAATGGTGAGCCAGAAAGCTGTGGAGACTCAGCTACAAAGAAATCTCTAAAAGTGCTTGACCTTCAGTTTATAGAAGTTTCCACTGTAATTTCATTGCACATGCTTATTTTTCTTACCACATTGCTAAACTTCATTTAAAAATGGTATTGTAAAAAAGCAATGAGCCCTTATGTGGGTGATGATGTCCTTTTAGCCTTTCCTCTCATATCTGGAAAATTAATGAAGCGGTAAAAGAGATGAGTTGGGTAGAGATGGAGATTCTGAAGAATAGGCTTTCCCCTTCTTAAAATTATCTCTCATAATCCAAGGGAAATCTATCTGAACTACTGCTAGAGGAGATCTACAGCACTCAAGCAGGTGGATCAGCAAAAAATGAGCATTCTGAAGCAAAAAGTAAATGAAACCTTCTGGAAATGTCCTGCAGACAAAGGTGCTCAGAAGGATAAAACCGAGGAGCAAATTAACAGCTGGAAGTCATACCAAAGAGACAAATCCAGGACAGGAGTGGTCACACAAGATGGAGACCCGCCTGCTGCAAAAGCAAGAAAGCACAGCTGAGAGCAGCGCTGCAGCTGAGCCACATTCGTGTCATGAGGAGGGAGGGGTCTTGGACATGTGAAGTTCAACAGCAGCAAAAAATCCTTCAATCTATTAGTAGGATGTAAGAACTGCTGGAGAAAACAAAACCAACCTCTAAACACAATTTGAAACCACTCTGTCAATTTAGTGCCTTTTCATATTGATATGTATTATCTGCATTCATTGTTGTCCCTTGAAAATATAATATTTGAAAATTAAATGAAGAAATAAAGATAGATTGGAGGCAAAATACTATCAACCGCCCCTAAAATAGGAACTTTAGGCTTCCTGGCTTTTGCTGAGCTTCAGTTTGATTCTTTGTTTCTATGAATCACAACAGTTCATTAAATCCCATCACTATCTTCAAGGAAGTTCTCTCAGAACATATGGGGGCAGTATCTGAACAGAATTACTACCCAATGTTTTCTTTCCCTCTTTACACAGAGAGATATAAACCAGAGAATTATCTTCCAGGGCTTACTTTTACTTTATTGATTTACTAAAGCCCAGTATAGCATCATAAGCAGAGTTTAAACTCAAGGAGAAATTTTCAATTTCATTAAAGATAATAAATGATTCCTTTTGAAACATAACCTGAAATAGAAATAGCCTGAAAATAGATTCTTATTTCCAAAACAGTCCTTTAAGCCAGACTTTGTCCTCCCAAGGCAGATTCCTAGGTGAATTATTACAGTCCTATCAGTTAGGAGTCTGCTGTCAAAAGTTACAGGTGACTTTGACTAAGTTATTTAGATTACTATAGCTCTATGCTTTCTAGAACTCTAAAACATTATGTACTTATTGCAGATTAAAGTAGATTTAAGGACGTTACAGCCCACCCAAAATAGCTATGTACATAAGGTGTAGAAGTAATGTCACCACGTGCATATTTGTAGCAGTTGGGAACTCTGAAAAAAGACCAAAAAGGCATCTGAATTGCAGTCACCATCACAAACTGCACACAAAAGAGAAGCCTTTGCTTGTTCTGGATCTCCTGCAGTATTTCAGGATCCAGCTTTGTTTGTGTAACACTGAATGATTCAGGTGGGCAAATGAGTATTGGAGCACTGCAAAGAAATGGCAGTTCAGTGGGTTTTCCTTTTTGTTCCTGCCACTGCTCACACACTAGATCAGACTAAATAGCTAGTGAAGGTTATTTCCAGAACATTTCTGAGTTACAAAGATTTTGAATAAGTGGAAGTATAGTTACAGTAACCTTCTCCTGATTTTTTAGTGAAGTCTCTAAAAATACTGCTGCCTAGCATCCTGATGGAATTGGCTTTTCTTCAGGGTCCCACGAGCTGCCCCTGGTGACTGACTCGAGCAGACAGAGCTCTCACACTGGGCTAACTAGATGAGACACACAGTTAATGATGTGGCTGTGATCTGCCATGGAGCTGAGGCTGTGGATGAATGTTGTTCCTTTGATCAGCTCTTCCACAGCACTGCCAGCAACTGCCCCTACTCTACCCTTCTGCACACACACGGCTTCAAAGGCAAGCAGGAAGCAGGGACAAAAGGCAATTTTAATATTTCATTTATGCCTGTCTTTGGGGATTAATGCAGAAGCCTGAAGAGATTCCATGCTGACAGGGAGGGAGACTGGAGCTTGTGGAGCTGTGCCATTGCTGCAAAAAGCAATGGGTCATCCATTTGCCAGTGGTCAGAGATCTTGTGAACATTGTCACTAAATTTTAAGGCAAAAAAAATTATGCCTGAAGAGGCTAATATGCAGCCAAAGGTATTCTGGGATCCTGGGAATGGTCTCTTAGATGCATCATTGCCATTTATTAAAGCTCTGTAATTTGCTGTGTTCCTCTGTTATGGAGGGTAATGGGGAGGCAGGCATTAGAGTTCTCCCAGTCTACACCAGAGGCACAAGAATATTTTCTTGTAAAAACTGTGAAGCAGTGAAAGTGGTTTTTCAAATAAAGAACTGACAGAAAAAACACGGTAAAGTACTTCTCAATGGAGGATGAAGGAGCTGAAACTGATGAGGTCAAGCACTTGATTTTCCCATGATAGCATCTGCTTTTAATTTGATGTTGTAAACATGGACAGGCTGTGGAAAACCAGAGAAATGAACCTTCCTGGTTTATCAGTTGCAGTGAAATTAAGCTATGTATACGAACTCTGCACCTGACTTTGAAGGCAAATGCAGATTATCAGTTTGCCCAGGAGTTCTGCTAATTTATACTGGCCATAGGGGAAACTGCTGAGCAAACCATACTGATCTCAGAGTTGGGAATGAGAATCCCTACAAAGTGCAAATGCTCACACACAGAAAAGTACCTCCACCAGTGAGACAGCCAGCCTCCTTCACACAGGGAGTTGCACACTAAAATTTTCTACTAGCTGGAAGGTACAGGATACATTTCTGAGAACAGCAAGCAGAAAGGGACCTTTGGGAGTAATTCAAAAGCAGGATAATGGGAGATGATGTGGGATCAGGCTGGACTGGGTGACATTGCTGGCCTTTAGGTGACTCACCAACAGAGACTGCAGCTGCCTCCCAAGCTTTTTCCCTCCTGGATCTGGAAGCTCACACAGCCAAGATACTCTTGTGTCAGCACTGTCCCACTGCCTGCCATGTAACAGCACATGGATCAAGAGGGGTCACCCTGACCTATAGATATCTATAATGAAAATACTGCAAGAAAAAATTGAGAACTGAAAACAATAACGTATAAGCAATGTAACTGCATTAACTTACACCCCAAGACTTCTGTCTCAACTTGCTTCCAGGAAAAAATATTATTTTTCATTTATCTAGACTAATAGTATATGGATAATGTAAGTGCTATGGTTATTTTAAGAAACATCTCAAGATTTGGAGAAATTGATTTGGGCAATCAATAGTGCCCAAATCATTTACAAAAATGTACCAGAGATAGTTCTATCACTTCAGAATTAAATTAGAAAGCATGAAAGAAGGTGTATAAAGTCCTGAACTGGCAGGGAGGTAAGCCGAACAGCAATAAGAACTCTTGAAAGTGATGAGAAGATCACAGAATCTTCTGAGTTCGAAGGGACCCACAAGTAAAGGGCCTGTACAGGGATCCAAACCACAACCTTGGTATTATTAGCAACATGCTCTAACCAAGCAAGCTAATCTAACCTAGACAGACTTTATTGGAAAGAGGTTACCAAAAAACCCCATCCCCAAACCCATCAAAAACCAACACAAAAAAACACAACAGAAAAAGCAAATCCTTAATTACATACAGTCAGAACAATCTTTTTCAGAAATGGCAGATACTAACCCCAGTGAAACTGTCATTTCACTTGATCTTCTCCATCATTTGCCACATTAAACATCACAAACAAATGGGGTCTATGTCACCTAGATAGTTACTGACAGATGGTCTCATTAAGGAGATGGTATTCAGAGGAGGAATTGCTAATGCTGTTATCATTTTACAGACTGGTCAAAGAGTGCTCAGTGCTCCTGATTCAATGGGTTTCTCAGCTCCTCTGAGAAATACTTCAAATGCAGATTCAAAGATGACTCAAGGTTCACTTTAAGGCCTTGAATCCTCACTTTTCCCCAGCTTCTCAGCCTCAGAGGTGGAGGCTGTCCTTGGGGTTGCGAATCCAATGTCGGTGAGAGGCTGAGGTGCTGCTGTCAGCCCCAGCTTGGTGTCAGCACACAGATGGCCTTCAGGCTGCAGATCACCTGTTTCCCCCAAGGAGTCAAACTGCTCCATCTGGCCAAAAACCTCTCACCATGGGACATTACTCTAGCCCTGCACATACTTACATCACCTCTGTTTATGCTGCAGTAATCTACCCTCAGTCTTTGACACTATGATCTGTTATTCGGTGGCCAGGGTCAGCACAGATAATGCTGATTGAATAAAGCCTGTACATCTCCAAAGGATAGAAATCTTCAGATGATGTGTGTCTACACTGTCACTATGACCTTCTTGCTTTTTTGATCTCTTGATCTGAGTCCCCCGAATACTTGGCTTTGACTCTGTCCTAGAGCTCGTTCTGCAACTCTCCACCCAGGAAACTTTGCCAGGTTCCCTGAAAAACTGTCAGGGGATGCTTCTCTCTGCAGCTGGTGTGAACTGGGGAGCATGGATCTCACCAGAAGGCTTCACTCCTGACACTTATTTCTGTAAATAAAAATAATTCCTCCCTAGCAGCTAAACAGAATTGAGAATTATGATGCCATAAAGACCAAGATAATAAATCTGAATATTTTGCTAAAGAATATATTATCAAACCACTCATCTCCAGCTAGCAGAAGAGAGCCCATAGAAAGTGTAGAGCAGAACAGTAATTAGGTCAGTCTGATATTTTTTGTCCTATGTTGGTGAAAATATTTTCCTAAAAACTTCAGTTATACAACACCACAACCAAACTTAATATACACAGTAAATTGTTGGCTGTCATTACCAGCAATAAGACAGAAGAGTTATGGTTGTAAAGCAGCTGCTGTAGCATTCAGCCATGTTCTGCTGGCAAGAAAAAAAAAAAAAACTAATGAAAGATTTCAAGGAAGAATTTTATGCATGAACCTTCTTAGACATGCAATAAATTGCAAAACACATTATGAAAAATAGAACTTCAGGTCAAAGATTGACATTATTAGCATTGACAGAATTGCTTTTAAAGCTTTCATTCTGAAGCTATACACAGGATGCTATTCTGAATGCTATGCTTATAAATGAAGAGAAAATGAAGCAGAACACTACAAATATTTTCTCCTCATAACTATACTTTAAAAGCAGAACCATGCCTTCACTGTAATTACACAGGATGTTATTCCATTAACAATTAATATTAGGAACAAGTGGAAAAGCAAACAAACCAAAGGGAAAAAAATTTGCTTTCATGTATTACTAAAGGAACTCCATTCATAACTTACTTTGTTTTCTAGTGGAGGCTTAATCTCTCCATAGAGGCAGAAAAGTGATATGGTCACAACTAAACTGTGTTTTGGGATTAGGTGGATTCGTGACAACATCTTTCAATCACCTGCAGGTGCAACTATTCCTGGAGACCAAAATCTGCTCTACCTGGAAGGTACAACTTCTTGACAAGGAATAATAGCAAGAAGGAAAGACTAAGTACATTTTCTCAGAGAAAGAATGATCTTTTCAGAGGTCAGCATTTTGTCTTCATTGCTGCTCTTTCCAGAGCAGGGAGAACAGTTTCAAGCAAATCTGACACAACATGCCCTGCATTAGCAGTTTTCTTCCTCCATACATCACCCTGTCTGTACCAATACCCTTTAGATACCTTCCCATTAATCTAGGAGTGGTTTATACACCTGTGTATTCCAAGGAGAAAACTCAGCATACTCCAACTCCCCCTGCAGAAGCAGCACACAAAGCAACCTTCCTCTACCTGCATCACAGGGGAGGCATTCACCTAGAGATTTGATTTCACTTCCTGGGGGATTTAAGTCAGTGAGCAATGAATGCAAGGGATGCACCACGTGCTTGGGGATTTTAAAGTTTGTAAAGACACACTCTGTCTGCTGTAGGACACAGACGCTCATTACAGACAGGTGCCATCTGAAGTGATGACTAAGAAGAAAATTAGGAGACAGTGAAAAAAGTCTTCCTATTTTTGTTTCAGCAAATTGAACAACTCTGAAAGCACACAGTAGATGTGGGCACAAGATCCATGTATGCATTCCTGGTAGTTCTTCAAGATCATCACATTATTTGCTGTGCACTAATAAAGATGGGTGCCAGGCAAAACTCCAAATGAATAATGTCATTCTCCACAAACTCCCATTGCCATGAGCAACAGTGTCCACATGATGAACACTGTGCAACCGAGCCAATATTCCTTCACCTCTCTGTGGAATAATGAAGTTCACTCCACTGTCAAGATCCATTCAGAGCATGTGTGTATGTACTTCATTACCAAGACAAAAGCCAACAGCCAAGTGTGCAGCAAGAAATACGTATCATATTCTTGACAAATAATGTATGTAATAAAAAGCTCCTGTTTCAGAGAAAGGAATAGAATCAAGAACATTCTTTTCCTTGCATGAAAGATTTTGAGTTGTTTTCCAGCTACAGTTCTATCGATGAAGCACAGCCAACTTGTACTCTAGGTGGACACTAATGTAAGATCTTTTAAACATATTTTCTAACACAAATCCAGCACACCATCTATTTCAGTAAGCAGTAAAACATAGAAATAATCCGTTTTCAGGAAGTGCATGGCTTGTCTGCTGTAAATAATCCTTTGAAATATCAATTCTTGCAAAAAAGATGTTTGATTAGAAACTGATACATGAGGAGGGCTTTCCTCAGTCCCCAAACCACTCTAGCTGGGCCTATATACTGACCTATAATACTGAATAAAGTGCTTTCAGGGCTACTATGGAGGAAGCTACATTTAAAAAAAATCATTTGAAGTATGATTTCTTACATGGCCCAAATATTAACTTTGAATATATCGTTTGCATTTTTCTTTGAATTGCTTTACAGTATTATAAATCTTAAAATAAAGCTTTTTCAAGTTAAACATTTCTTGTTATTGGAAGCCTTGCAAACTTTATTACAAAAGGTTTAATTATTATGCTATGTTTCCTTCTTAGGGAAAAACCCACATAAATGCAGTACATCAGTGAATTAACAACACTCCTCCCTCCATCTCTGTTACTAAATTAAGTCCCTTGATTGAGCTGGAGAGTTCAACAAATCACTGAGCACTTCTCTTTTTCTGTGGAATAGATATTTTCATAGCAAAAGTATTAATTGTACGCAAGTAAACCAGCACTGCCACTGAAGTTTTATACAATTCTCTGTAGAATATGAAGGGCTGATGAACTTCAGCCAAAGTTTTCTGCTTGGCCATGTCACAGACTGCCTTTGCCTGATGCAAACTTCAGTAGATAAACAAAGGGGGTACAATGCTACAACTGTGAAAACGTGCCCCAGTCTCTTTTCTTTTGATTGAAAAAACTCAACACTCTCCTCTTTAATGACTTTTTCCACATCAGAAAGATACAATGTCCTCTCAGTCCTCTCTGTTCTGAAGTTCATCTGGAGCATCCAAACGACTGTTCTATGGTTCCCAGATGTGGTGGCCAAATCTGGACACAGCAATGCACCCGTGAGAGAGACACACACTGGAGTATCTACCTGCAACTTTTATGGATGCTAACACATCACACAGTGAAAATGGAACTTTATTTACCAATGTAACACTTGCATCCTTTCCTGTCACTGTGCTAACTAACCAGCTATTTGCATTTATGCTTTAAATTTCTCCTCAGCCGTGGTGCTCTTTGCTTTTCAGTGCTGAATCATCAAGTTTGGAAGAGCCCCTCAAGATCATCTAGTTGAATCATCAGCCCAGTGCCACCACCCCTGAATTGGGTGGTTTAAACACTGATTAAGTGTTCTATAGCATCTACCATCATCCTTTCCTTTTCCCTTCCTCCCGCATCACGAGTGAGTCAATAAACCCGTCTCTTGCCTGTCCAAAACTCCATAGCAAGCATACATAACCTTGCATACTACACAAATCCTCCTCCTCATGCTGGATCAGATTTACCAATCACTGGGGCAATCCCCACATCTGCTGTACCCAGCAGAGTGCTCCTGAGAGCATTCTGAATTTTGGGCTGCTTCTGAGAGCCAGAAGAACATGCCCACCTTCCCCAGTCACGCTGTACCCAGCAGTGTCACTGGCACCTGCAATGATGCCCCAGATCTGCTGGCTTCTGGCTGCTTGAAATCAGAGTTGCACAATCTCTGCAGTTCTGGAACAATCTGGGGAGTCCACAGACAGCACTAACTTCATCTCAAACAACTTTTTCTTGGCTCACCTCCTCTGCTTGTTGTTATTATCAGAGTGTGTTAGCCCTACCTGCAGGGCAGGAAGATTGTGTCTGGAAGGGGCACTCAGGCTGATGACACTCCCTATTTCATTTGGAGAACACCAGCTGGAGTGTCCCTGGAGCCAACTCTGACATCACTCCTGCAGGTAACAAATATGGATGGATGGCTAATTTGGCTTTAAGCCTGTCCTCCAGGATTTTTTACTCGGGAATCAAGCTTATTTCTGACAATGATAAAACAAGAACTCTAACAAAACATTTGACTTTATGCCAGTGTTTCTGATTCTTCTCATTTATTTGCAGTAACATTGACATTTACATTCAGAAATCTGAAATTCAAAACACTTTCCTTGTTGAAATCAGCTTATTTCTGAGGCTTATGAAATATTTGCATGCACTTTTCTCTGAGCATCTTTGCAACACAAAATTATTTCATTAATAATATTTTGAAATTTATCTTCATGGATCAGAAGTTCCATATTTGAGCTGTATTTGCTGTGACCAGTCAACTGAGTCACCTGGTATGACACTGCTCTTTCTCCTTGCTTCAGTGTAAATATCCTGCTGCCCATTTGCTTTCCTATAAAGCTGGTACACGCAGAGCTGAACTATAATTTCCACGTGTTTTTAAATTTAATAAAACTCTGTCTCCATCAGCTGAAGACCAAGTGAAAGGGATTCTAGTTGACATTAAATACTGGTGAAATTTATTTTTGTGTTATTTCTTTAAATTTATATACATGACAACTGCATGTCCAAAAATATTTTAGGAAATGCTTGATTTTTTTTCCTAATTATTTCTGCCAAAGAGATAATTAACTAGTTAATTTAAATTAATTAAGTTATAAAGAAAGCTAACAGCTGGAAAAAATGGGGGAAAAAGGCCTAAGATACAGTGTCCTCTGTGGGTAATTCTGTGTGCAGGCTTTCTGGTAAGTCACTTGTTCTGTGCTTCATCTATTAAAATCAATATTAGTATCTTTCTGCTTCAGTAGGATGCTTTTATTGCACTCAAACTTGTGATGCAAAAGAAGGCTTTTAAGAAAGACCCTCTTTAAGAGCTCCTTGTGAAAGGTCAAAGAAATAAGAAGAAATTTCTTTTAGTTAAGTGCACATGAAATTAACAAAATAATTTTCTCACTTCATTTCTTAACATTTTGTTTCAATCCCAAGAAGTGCATACGTTGTTTTTTCAGAGACTTTCAAGGGTTCATTTTAGCCAGAAACTATCTCACACAAACATCTGTCTTCCAAAGGAAAAACCAAGGAGGGTTCACTTGGCGCTGACCAAGGACCAGCAGGAAACCCTCTTTCTTCCACACACCTCAGCCATGGCAAAGACAGAGCTTTTGTATTCTGCACAAAGTAACTTTTGCCATAGATTAGAGAGTCACAATCATTGTCAAGAAGGACAGTGCTCTTCAAACTAAACCAGCCGATTTTTATTGAGAGGAAACCAGCTGGGAATAAACTGAGTTACCTTGAGAAAAATGTTACTGAACCTGGACACCTAATCAAAAGCTTGCTAAGCTCCCAATCCTGATACATCACTCCTTTTTTTTTAGAAAAAACTTAGGTCCAGCAATAAAAGTAGTAGATCAAATCCTAGCCAAATATTCTCATTATTATCTCAGTAAGAACCACATTATTTCAATTTCCAAAAAGGCATGGAAAAAGAAAAACCAAAACATTTAACGTGGAGAAAGGGACTGTCCTTCTGTTCCTCTTAAAAATGAGGTGGATGTAGGATAGGTCATATATCAGCATTAGTTTGTATCTGTCTGTTTTATCATGTCTTAGAAAGTTTAACCTTTGCTTTGTTTCATACCATAGGAGTTTTGGTATTAATTTGACTGAGACTAGGATATCTTTTCCAGAGTTTTCCAGCCCTGGCTTGCAGGTTCCTGTGAACTATAGCTGGTATTTCAAACTGTTATTCAAGCACTCACAAAACAATGAATATCTAATTGGGACATTTCTTTTTTTCCTGTTTTTACCCACTGCTTAGCTAATTATGCTCCAGAGACACTCTCTGGCTAAGCAGCAGCAGTGCTGATTAACTCAGAAATAAGGAATATCAACGTGCAGAAAGGAAAGCTGTCATGAAAATCCCCAAGGTTCTGTTTCAGCTAACAAATCTGACAGCATGTCAGTGACCAGCCTTGCCTCTGGCACTGGGACAAGCCTCTACTGCTCCAGCGATTGTTTTCGTCTGGAGATTTTCTGTGTCCCAGCAAGAGGCTCTCCAAAGCACTGCATTCTTCAGACTGAATTACCTAACTTTGAAAAATGGGTTGAGGACACCTAAGTTTACTTTCCCCATTACTATTATATCTCTGGAAGGATGTGTAATAGTATTAACATCACTCTTATAGAAGAGAAAAATCCCAGAGAGAGACGAAAAGGCTCCGAAAGGCAGAATTGTCCAACATAAATATTAACAGACACTGACTTATGACTAACACCAAGCTTATTGGCACAAAAGGCAAATATACAAGACACCAGAAATTTTAAGGTGCATTTTGAATATCAAAGTATTAGTTATCCCCGTCACACTTCCAGCTTGTTACATTTGCTTACTAAAATCTTGCTCACTGGTAGCATATGCTCGTGTGGGGAGCATATTCAGAAATATCAGAATAATCAGCTGCTAGAGTTCTTCCCTTAAAAACGTAGGGGTTTTTTTCATGCTATTAAACATGCAAATCACAATATGAAAATTAAATCCCTAAAAGAAAATAGTGCATTTTTGCCAGCTTTTTGTTAAAACAGGATCTCCGTTAAGGTAAGGTGATGACACCAAGGAGTTCAAAATAGCTTTTAACTAAGATTCACATGGACTGCCTCTCCCCCAGACAAACTGCAGTTTAAATGTAGAGATACTAAGTGTTAGTTATACTGGGACAGAGCAAATAACTCCCAACACTCCTCTTCCCAACACACAGGACTCATCCAAAATACTTCTGACCTCTGCCTCCAGCCTCACAATTACTCTTCCTGCTGCTATGCTACTTCTGTCAATGATGTTGTTGCAAATAAGAAAGGAAACAAAAAAGCTATGCTAATTTCAGGGTTCATTAGAAATGGAAGTGAAAAAAAAGGACAATGCTTATTGAATGAAAATGGATTCAAGTATTGTAAAAGCAACATTGAAGTTCTCAGGGAATCTTTCCAGTACATCTCATCTTGCTGCTCTTCCACACAGCTTGTGTCCATTACTTCATCAGAGCCATGACTGGATCAATTGAACAATTGCAAGAATAGCTGCCCCAAATATCTGAGATAGCCAAGGTCAGATTGTTCCGAGATTGAAGAAACAAGCAACAGATCAGCTCTGGAAAGGGCAAACACAACTTCAGTAAAGATCTTTCCAGCAGATATAGCTTAACTACTGAGGATTGCATGCTGTATGATGCTGCGTACAAATCTGGCCTGCATTTTTCAAAATCGAGATGTGAAAATAAACTTGGAGCTGTGTCAGAGCAACCAGAGCAATATAGAGAGTGTATTTTATGAAAAGAGGCTGCAGAACACCAATGCAGTGAAGATTGAAACAGAGTGTCAGTCTTCTTTAGCAGTAGACCAGGAAGTATCTAACATGTCAAATATTTGTAAACTGCCGGACTGCTTAGGTATGTTCAATTAATCTCCAGAAAGCCCAGCACTTTCGGAGATCTGAGACATCATCTCTGCTGCTGTCAAGTTGCAGGAAGCCCTCTAGTCCTGCTGGTTTTCCCTCTTTATGTGTTGAACTCCACATCTTTCTGCTTCAATTCTGCTCTCGGGGTATTTTTGATTTTCTATTATGTCCAGAATGCCACAACAGGCAGAAACTCAAAAATTCATTTAAGTTTCATAATTAACTTTACTATTTTTGTCAAATGAAAGCATTCAAAAATCACCTATCTTGAGAACTACAGAGGTTGTCTCACTAGGTAATTAAGGTTTCGGTTGGTGCCTATTGTTTACAGATACAAAGCAAAGTACCTTTCAATTTTCTTTCAGTTATCTTCCACCTTTTTGGAAAACTTCTGTTCCAGCTGGCTAATAGCTACTTTACCATTCAGGGCATGCTCCTATTTTGTGTTATTGTTGTAACTATTTGAAGTAATTGCTCAGAGAAAGAAAAGTTCAAAAGAAACCTACATCATTTAGTATCTGAATTCTAGCACTGCTTTACACAAACTTTTGCAGAAAAAGATATTTAATTCTAAGTGGCTCATGTGACTTTTTTGTAGATGCACCTGATGTGGTATCTGGATCTAAACCAAGCTCTGTAAAACTAAAGGGGTGTGTGTGTGATAGAGTTACTATTATTCAGCATAAGCAGTAGATTTCTAGCTTCACCATGCACGGTACTGCATTTATTCTTTCTGTGGCTACTAGGCAGATTGTGTACTTAAGGTTCCTCACAAGAGTTAAGATTTTACCAATGTGTTTTCAGTAGGAAGCTTTCTGAAGCCAGAAAATTGCTAATTAAATGGAAGTAAAGTAGAAATGCCAGTCAAAAGATTTTAAGGTGGTGGTAGACAGAACATGACATCAACTTTCACAGGTGACTATCTCATCATAAGGAATGAGAAAGCAAAATCTTTGGAGAAAACTAAGGTATGAAAGAACACCTTGTGCTCTAATTTTGTGTCTATTTAAAGTTCTCACCTTCTCTCCCTGGAAATGAGGATGAAGTTGTAGTTTCTCAAAGACAAGAGAAGCATGACAGAATCCATCTGAGGGTGTGAGGAGATGATATCCTGACTTGTGAGGAAAAGGAGTAGGGTCAGCTGGGATTTGGAAATATTTTGTAACCACGGCCAAAGGCTACAGGCAAAGGAAGTTCCTCTTCACAGCTGTTATCACACTGGAGAGTCATTGTTATCTATGATCATCAGCTTCTACAGATAACTTTTCTCTTCCTTTATGGCTACAACTGGATGACACTATTCTGAAAGAAATTCTCATTAGCAGTCCACATTGACTTAGAATGTTTTGTTACCAAATTTCAACCTGTTCTTTTTGCCAGCTTCTAAACTGACATTGGGGTTTTTTTAGTCTTTGCCTTTTCTTTCCTTTTGGATGCAGCAATAATACTGATAATCACCTGATGGGTCATTTGCATTTTTCTCTACAAGACATTCTTCTGTTTGTCTTATTAAAAAATATTTCTCTACTGATATCATTCTTGTTAAGCTATTAATACTGAGTTACACAGGAATAACTTTCTATAGGTGTACTGTACAGGTGGATATTGGATGTACTCATGCATTCACACTGAAAGATAGACAAACAAATCAATATTTTTTCCTGATTAAAAATTTTGTCACATTTTCATTACTAAGGCCTAAGCTTAGGCATAGGTCAATGACTTTAAAATCAGTGGCTTCATTATACAGGTGGCCAAACAAATTTGAACAAATCTCACCTGAAAATTGTGGCTAAAAATGAATAAGAAAAGCTTTTACAGGCAAAACCACCACTTGGATTTCATTTACACGAATGTTTTAAAGGGACTTTGTCCTGTCAGCCAGTAGGTGGAGACGTAAGTCCGGTAAAAGCAGAAAACAACTATTTGGCAGGCCTTGATACAATTGAAGGTTTGTATAACCGAGGTTAGATTTCTTAATAAGTATTAGATGAGACAGATGAAATCTGCCTGCAGTTACAGCCCATCCATCAGCCCTCCTTCTCTTACAGCCTATGGCCAGCTGTGCCTGCAGAGCTTAGGAAACTTTCATATCCAACAGACTATTAATGAAAGTAATAAGGCAAAAAGCTAAATTAGGTGGTGAAAAAACATAATTTCTAATACACAAATATGTAAATTCAAGTGTTTTTAAAAAGCTTGATCAGTATCCTAATGTGGTACTGATATCAGTACCACATTAAAAAAAAAAATGGCAGTATAAAAAAATATAGTCCCAGGCATTCCAATACTCACATTTGGTAAGTTCTGAGTCCTTTCTAGCCTACAGAAATTATGAGCACGTTATTACCTTCCAGTACATATACAAATGTTTTTAAAGTATTACCACTTCCATTAAGACAGTCACAATACTCTGTCTTGGCATTAAAAATTTATTAATCTATTAAATTACCATTATAGGAACTCATACTGGAAATTGGTTGCAGAAGCAATAATACCTTGTGATTTAAAAAAACACAATCATGTCTCTTACCCTCACCCTGCTATGGAATAATAATATCCCTATTTGTAGCAGAAATGGAAATGCAAGCAATTGCAGTGAGACAAGTGTAAAAATTTTGGCAATATAGTTTATATCCAATGTTTATAATAATTTCTTTTGTTTGGTTATGCTGTTGGGTTTAAGGTCAAATGAAAACACCCCTGAAATAACAGGGCCCATATGATTAAGCCGTATCGACTAATTATAAATATATATAAAAATGACTAACAAAGGAGTATTTGTCTTCCCTGAATGCCCTTTGAACAAGCCAGGAACAAAGATTGTGCTTTGAAGAGTTTTGCTGTTTAAACTGTCATTCTGCCAAAACAATCACTACATGATGGGCTAGGCATTAAAACCTACTGCAAAGCAGAGAGCTGGGGACTTGAAACATTTCCTGTGGACTGAGAGCTTAGGGTTTACTCTCCTACAGGGTCCTCTGGGAGTCTCTTCAAAACAGTGGTCTAAAAACACTCCTCCAGACTGTTTTCTTCCCTGCTGTTTACCTTTTCCTTGGGTGTTTTGAGAGGCCCTTTGCATGTTTGCAGTTCTTTGAAAAGAAAAATTGTTGCTACTGTTCTCCCACTGCGCTGTTCCTGACTTCGCACCATGTCTCCACTCCCAATTCACTGCATGTCCACAGGTCATTTGTGCTCATGGGAAAACAGAGTGGTTATTTGCCCTAGCACAAAAAAGCCAGGGAATTTCTGCAGCATCAGCTAAACTTTCTGCTGGACAACAAGGAGAGTGGAGGGAAAGGGATCTCCTCTCTCCTTGCAGGCATCTCATTCTCTGTAGGGGGCAAATGGACTTGTGTAATTTCATGCTTACAGTGCCTCTCCAGCACTGAAAATAACATTGACACACCATCTTAAAACCAGAAAACATCAGAGGGGCTGATTTTCCAAATAACTTACTTGAAGTGATATCTCAGTGCTGTTTTCCCACAAACAAAAGAGGTACATTTAGAAATGGGTAATGCTGATACATGAATCTTGCTCCCTGACAAAGGGCTACTGTCTTGGCAGTTCATGGAAGAACTAATGTCAACTCTTTTAAGTCTCATTTATTCCTGGTCTATCAAGAGACATGCATAGCATTTTATAAATAAACTAACACAGCAAATTTCAGAGTGTTTATCATAATTTTCACTTCACAGATTGCAGGAGACATTTACCTTTGCCTCTTGTCAAAAACTTGTCTTCCAGCTAGAATAATGATATTTTGGTTACTTATATGAAAATGAAACAGATGCTGGTTTGTCTGGGGATAATTCAGAATAAGGTCCTCATCAGGTCAATATCTATATTGAACTCTTCTAAGACTGTAAACAAAATATGTATTCACTTTTCTTACTCAAGTCTGAGATAAAGTATCTCATTCACAGATAAACTGCCTGGGTTACAAACTGCAGAAATATGGAAGGCACACAACTGCTGTCACAGAGATGTAAAACCTGCTGATATCCTATAATCCAAAATCAAAATGGTAATTGTCTTGAGATCATCTGCAGATGTTGTCCTGCATCTGTTTCAGTTCAATGCTGCATTAAAATCTGCATGGTGCAATTCAGCAGCTCCATGGAGTGGAGGGCTTTGTGCATAACTAGATCAGATTGGAATACGTACCCATGAAGTCCTAGATCTTGATGTCAAGGCTGGAAATGGACCAGAAGAGCAAGCTGCCATTGTGCTGCAAACCTGATGCCATCTACAGGCTGTGGAGGAATTCTTTGGTACCCTTTTGTAAACGTTTGCTTAGCAGGAAGCTGACAAACTTTCAAGGGCCACATTGTGGTATATGCTGCATTTCTGACTGAGAAAATGGACTGTTGGAAAGTCAGGCACTCTGCATGTCTTGATTTCTAGCATGGACCAAACAGACAATATTATAATCAGGATTTAGAACAGAATTTGCCATTTGCACAAACCTCAATTAAAGCTCAAGTAACATTGCAATAGGCTAAAAGCAACTGGAGAACTCTCCAAAAGTTTTTAAAATCAGAATTTAAAAATCTTAGCAAATTGGAGAAGTGAAGTAAAGAAAGGAAAAAAAAGATAAAATTTCAAATGTGCACATACAAAATATCACACTGATCTAGGGATAATGAAGACAGATCACCCTTTTGGACATGGCACTTGAAATAGATATGAAGATAAATGCCTTGCCTTTACACATGTAAAAACTGAATTACAAGAGGAGGACGATGAACACTTGGCTGGGTACCAGTTCTGCAGCAAATGATGTGGAGGTTACACCAGAGCACAAGCTTGGCATGAATCAATACTGTCAAGGAAATGTAAACAGGATGTAGTCTGAGAGGCAAAGTCACCCATCCATTCTGCCAGGCAATGGAGAGGCTTTGGCTGGTGCTCTGTGCTCTCAGGATGGAAACAGTCCACAGAGGAGCAAAGACAATCATTGGAGATCTAGGAAACATTAGTTATTAAGAGAAACTGAAGAAAAGAACGTAATTGACCTGAAAATGAACAACAAACTTAACTGACATGAGTCCTCAAGTACTTAAAAGGTTTGCACCCATTGTACAGTGTACATGATTTAAAATCTGAAGGGGTTAAAGCCGTGGCAGGAAAGTTTCTGATTGGATATTGTAAGAATAGTACTGAAACACTGGCTATGTACACAAATCTCTTTCACATCTCTTCCTTTTTCATGCTTCCAGCACACATTGCATTAGCAGCCTAAATTTTTCAGGGTGGAAGCCAGAAAAATCTCATCACCTCAGGGCTACACCAAGATAGCTGGACAGTCAGAATTATTCCATGCAGAGTCAAAAAAATCAGAAGGTATACACAGGCAGGTGAAAATGCTTCCATATCACGCTTAGTTGATCAGTGCCTCTGAAAAAAGAACCATGGGCATTGGAGGAAAAGCACTCTGATACAGGTGGAGTTCCTGCAGACCCTGTAGAGCAAGGGGTAAATGACACACACATCCCAGTGACCCAACCCCAGCTGCTCATACTGGACAAATGCTAAAGAGTATTAATGAACCTGGGCCAATGAGCATGTGTGGAAGTTGCATCAATGTTTAGATTTGAAAGTGGTTTGGCAGAGTGTTCCCATAAATATTATTGGTTTAGTCTTCGTTCTTTCTTCTGTTGGAAGCAACTGCAGCACTGGATTGATGTTTTAGACAGAAATAGATCATTCTTTAAATAAACCACAACAACAGTGGATGCAGAGGTCCCAAATTTATGCTGATAAGCACTATAAAATGTATGAGAAGGGTGTTGGTTTTATCTTTCTTAGAACCAATAGGTGTCACCAAATTCTGCATGAAAGTTCTAGAGAAAATGGCTTAAAAACATATAAATAAGAATAGAAAGAATTGATTTAAAAAGGTGATTCATTTTTCTTTATGGAAAACTGTTCAGACATGATTTTTTAATTTTGAAAGTGAAGCCATCTGTATCAACAGTATGGTGAGTTTTAAATAGCTCACCTGTATGCACTGAGCAACATATCTCTGTCTTCTTCTTGGCCACCATCCTAGTCTTTTTTTATGTAAGACATATTAAAATCATGCCCAGAAGCTACTTAATTTTCTAATTACTGGTAGTTTTGGTGACCCATTCTATGAATCTGCCCCAGCATGTGGGCATATACACTGTCAAGCTCCAAAGTGATTATGATGTTCCAAGTATTAAAGAAAATTGGAAATACAAGTTTAGGCATTAGGAACAAAATTAGTACTCTTTTGTCTAGGGTGGCATGAGCCACTATGACCATTTCAGTGAAATGTTGTGTATCAAATCTGAATCCACCCAATTCAACAAGCATGTAGAACTTGATTAGTGACTGATTTCCTTGACTGAAAATTAAAATTAAACCAGCCTCTGATTTTTATCCTTGTGGTTTTTTTTTTTTTTTCCTCTCACAAGTTACACTCTCTATAGAGTTCTCTTCTGCACTGGTCCTCAGAGAAAGTGTACTGGTTGTACAGAGCCTCTACACTGAAATCCTATCAAAAGCAGGAGAAAATGATTCAGTATGAGCAAATGCATACTCACAAAATCTCTGTTAGTGTCAGTATTTTCCATTGAAAAAAAGTCTGAGATTTCAAGGAGCCATGGGTTGATGACAATTTGTAAAAGCTCTTTTTATATCCACTATTGTTATCTCCACTAACAGTCTTTTACAGACCATAGCTTGTCAAAACAATAAATCAAGACTGTAACTTACACAAACTCACGCTGGTTGGAGACTGCTTCACTGTAGAATAATGCCTTTGCATAAAATATTCCTACAGCACAGTTCAAAACAGGAGATTACACCCAGGCTTTAAAAAATAGATGATTGTTTCTAAATGTGAGAGGTTTTATGAATATGTTTATAGGCAGAAATCAGCCATAAAAGACTTAGACTATATAGCAGTGGGAGCTATAGAACAGAAATCATTGTCCAAAGCACTTTCTGAACTTCAGAAAACGATAAAAAAAATTGTAAAATACTTGTCAGATTTGAAATGCAGTCTTAGCAAAGACTTTCTTTGCACCAACATGTTGTAAAAAGGATGTATTTAAATACTGAAAGAAAGGAGCTACAGAACAAAGATTATTTCTGAGAGTGTATCAAATTCAAAAAAAAGAGCATCCTGATGACAGTTTGCAAAATAATAATATGATTTTAGATATGCAATTCAACAGAAAATGACAAGTAACCTTCCAATCTTACACACAACTAGCTACATTAGGGTCATAAATTACATTCAAGGTTGAGAGCCTGTGCTGCAAGGGAAAAGAAAAATGTACCAATCACCCAATTTTATCCCTTGAGCATGTCCAAAATTTTACCCAAAAGTACATCCATTAAACATAAGTGGCTCCTATTACTGTGAGAGCCTTGTGATGCTGGAGTGATTCTATTTCTATATCATAAATAGGAAGCTGAGTATAGGAACTAAAATGTCAGATGTTACAAAGTTGTTTCTACCTGCTTGAATAGCTCAGTATTTGCAAAAGCACTGTGCTCACCCTTTGCTAGAGTTACACGACTCTTCAGCTTTGTCTCACTTCTGCAAGGTCTGGAGATCACAGCTCTACACTGGCAGGCAAAGAACGCTTGGAGAGTAGGGAGTGGCCACACACCAAAACACATCTAACTTCCTCAGATAGGTGCTAGGAGCCTTGGCATCCAGTAAATAGCACAACACTTCTCTCATTGGTTAAATTTTCTATCTTGAGCTGCAATTCAATAGCAATGTTGTTAGGTCTCACCTGTGCCTTTCTCTCCTTCCTGCATCATAAAGTTATACCATTGTAAAACTGGTCTAAGGAGCTCTGCAGCCCCTTCCAAATAGTTTTTTGAGTTGAACCGATGTTTTCTTGTCTCGTTAAAAGTATGTTGCTGCTGGCATGAATGGACACTGCTGGTTTTCAGATCAGGCATGTGATAACATGAATTGATGTAATGTAAGTACTGCCAGGAAATAAAGAGCAGTCATCCCCAGCAGGCCTGAGAATATCAGACCTCCACTTTGAAGTTCCACAGAGCTTTTAGCTCAGACAGGCTATTAAATCATATAAACTGACATGCTGTATATCACAGTCCATTACAGTAACAATGTTATCCTATTAGTTTAAGTGGCAATTGCTTGGGTTAGGCAAACTCTGCTGGAGACCAGAGTGCCTGCACCACGGAAAGAAACAGCCACAGAGGAGCATGCTCTTATGTCCCAAACCCATGTGTTCTGTAAGGGCATGCTCTCAAACCCCTGCTGTGACAGAGGAACAAACCAGCAGGAGTTGATAAGCCAAGATGACCCTTGCCACAAAGTAGACAAACATCTCTGGTCCTCCCTGCTTATAGACTAGAAGAAAATGTCCCAAGTGATCACCAACTCTGCTGAATGATCACTGATCCTGGGATCAAGAGAGCACGCATCATCATGACATGATCATGATTCCACAATTGCCTGACAATTTCCCACCACACCTCAGAACACCAATTTGAGTTGTATGCACAACCCCGGATGGAGCAGAGGAAAAGAGCATGGAGCACCCTTCAGAGTATATTCAGGTAGCTGTACACAAATTGCAAGATAAAAATCACTACAGTCACTGTGATGATCTGCAACTGTGACAGATCAGTTGAATGCAATATAAAACTTCTGTTATTTCTGTGGCACATAAAAAAGGGAAATCAAGGAGCTCACAGACTTAACATCTGGATGAGAAGGCAACCTTATTAGGGGAGAAGTCAAGCTTCCATGCCTATAAGGATTCAATATATCCTGAAAAACAGTCACACAGATCTTTCAAAAAAATTGCTACTCTTAAAAGCTACATGAGATCCATTTATGGAATAGTTGTTAAACTTTCCTATATGCTACAATGAGCATAGAATAATATCCAATAATTCACACGGGAGCTTTGACTGAAAATACATTTTATATGGCTGTAGCTCAGTTCAGTGAAAGCTGTGGGAAATCTGGCATGGCCAATGACAAACTATATGGGAACCAAACTAATAAAATTTGTGGATGAATGCCGTCTGATCCAAGTGCAGCTACAAATTTGTCACGTGACTCCCCAGTTGGTCCTAGTACATCATCTGTACCTCGATTTGACACTGGAAGCTTTTGAGAGTGTTTTATAATCCTAAAGTCATAAACATTAAGGCAAATCTTGGTGTAAAGCCACTTGTGAACAACTGCAGAGGGCCTGACAATGGGTGAGAATGTACATTGGAAAAAGCTGAGAGCTGCGGTGAAGCTCCAAGTTCTGTCACAGCGAAAGATGGAGATGCCACCCCAAGTGGCACTGCAGCTACAGGAACAATAAACCATGACTACACGCACACCACAAATGGATGAGAATGTCAAGAGGGATTTTGAACTGGAAGACTCTGTTGAGATGAATGGCATCCAATGGGAGGGCACCTGGTCAAAACTGACCACAGTGGAATACAGTCAGAAAAAATTAAAACGCAGGGAAAGATTAATTGCAGAACACTAGCTGAGCTGGCAGTGGAGCTCAGTAAGCCCCATGCTCCTGTCACACCATGAGCCTACCTGCCAACACTTCAGTTGGTTGTGTCAGCTGCAAACACACTGCTGGTGTCTGCTGGTGCTTTGATCGTGTGCAGATGGAAAGCAGATGTACCATGCAGATAATACAACAACTGCTCTTAGGTCTTCTGTAGTTTGCTCTGGTGTTATGTCCATTATTTCTTAGGCTGATGTGACCTTTTCTGTTTCACACATATACTGTGTTGGCATTTTAAGTGAGGGGAAAAACTCATCAGCACACTTTTGGGATCATGTATCCATTATTTACTGGTATTTTATTAAAAATGCTGGCAATTTTCCAGTTTATTAGGGATCATCTCAGATCTGACTCTGCTGGAAAGAAATAAAACTATTATGATACCAACAGTAAAATATTTAACCTAAATTAAAAAAAAAACAAATCTCCCTACTGCTTATAAAATAGAACATAATAATTATGGTGTGGGCTGAAGCAATTTCTAGTTTTAGTGTCTATGTACTTAAAGGAAAACTGTTCTATATCTTTAATTCCATAGAAGCTGTCTTGGTCAATTAAGTTACTGATAGGTAAAATGGTTTGCAACGTTTACTGTATTTGTTGTAAGCAAGGTATTAAAAACTTGAGGTCTCAGCAGAGAAGGCCCTAGGAGAGAAGCAGTACTGACTTTGAATTAGAAAACAATTTCTCCCCTAAGCAAAATTCATACTGATTATTTAAAACATTCTATTCCCATTTGCCAGAGGGTACTTTTAAGCAAGCATATTGTCCTAGCTCAGCCAGCTTTCAGTCCTGCTGGCATATGTGGGGACAGACAAGATAGTTCCATGTGCAATGCTGCTTTTCCAGCTGCATCGCTCCGATGTGCATCCTGTTACAGGGAAAACAAAGGAAGACCCTCACTGACTTGTGTAAGCACTGGGAAGCCTTTCCACCTGACAACTACCCAGGTTACAGGAGATTTATGGGTTGCATTGTCCTATGTGCTGCTCCTTGAGAAGCCATTTATCTGCCTGTATCTTACCCTGGCAGGGCAAGGTGGGTATCCACTGCTGCCATGCTGAGTGGAGCAGCAGCTCATGCAAAGCCACCACATCTGTGCTGTACTGCACAAAACCTCCTCTTTCCAGAAAGCTTCCTATGAGTGATTCCTTGTCAGGCCTCTCTTGTCTTTCAGACAAGATACAGCAAGATGCATACTACAAATGGCAAATGTGAAACAGCTGGCAGGCAATGCTGTAGCTTTGCTGGCAGTAGAGAAGTCTTACTTATACACAAACTGTGAATGCTGAACCAAATTATACAATGGTTACTTTCACTAAGTGCCAGGAAGCTACAACTGCTCAGAGCACCTCAGAGCAGCCTCAGTGTTTCAGTATGCCTAAAATAATGAATTTCACATACATACTACTTAGGCATAAAGAAGACTTAGAGCAATGGAAGCTGTAGCAGCTCTGGAGTGTTATGTGATGGCACTATCTGCATCTATGTTGTGGAGTGGTGTAGCAGGGCATCTTGCCCCTCTCAAGAGCTTATCTGTTGCTTGTTAGCTGAAATAACTCAGGGCATCTCACCCCTCACAAGAGCTTGCTAATTGATGAAATAACTCAATCAGGACAGCTTGTCTTGTAGTGAGATATTTTGGTGCCATGAAAGTAATGCTTCCAGCTGTCAATGGATATCTTACTGTTGAAGCAAGATCTGGAAACATAAGCTGAAATTTCTGACTGACAGTTCACTTTACAAACCACAAAGGCTACACCAAACTTTCAGAAAGCAGAAATTTTCTGCACGTTCCTTGGAAATGTGTGGGGCTTTCTTTCCAAATGTGGGCTGCCTGCTTTGTGGTTACTCTCCTGAGAGCTGAGTGAAAGGACTCTGTACACTGTCCTTATCTTAGTGGTAAATTACATTGACTCCTAATCTATACTAGTTCTTTGCTGGCTTTGATATAGGTACCTCAATATTGTGCACTATTTTATGTAATCTACTAGTTCTCTTTGTTTTATGGTGTGTAGTAAGTAACTCTGTTTAATGCCTTTTTTTCTGTTATTGCCTGTCTATTAAATAAATAACTCATTTTATAATAAACCTGACCTGCCATCCTTAGAACTTGCAGGCCAAAGCAATTTTAGGTGTGGGTCAGAGACAGTTCTGCTGTTATTATTTCCAGGTTTTGCTTTGGGAAGGGGAATATGCTGAGGTTTCAAACTGCCCTAACCTACAGTGAGGAAGTTCACCCAGGGCTACTGAGTGTCAGAGCCCACCCCACTGGCAGCCCTGCTAGGATGTGACTGCATGCGAGACCTGGAGACCTTCCCACATTACAGCCACGTCTGTCTGTCTGCCCTCTCTCTTTTGATAAGGATTAATCCTAGTTGATCCTTACATGAGAATAATTATAAGAATAGATAAGAAAAAAGGATGTACCTTTGTGAAAAGGAGATCATTCCTGTGAATGAGGTGGTCTCTACAATACTGGGATCAGAGGCTGTCTTCTCTGAAACTAAATACAAATCATCTTGACACTGTTTAGGTTTGACAGCTCTGTGTTTAAGTTGCAGCACTGTATATACAGCAGCCATATCACCAGTTTTAAACAAAGCATCTGCTGGCATAATGTGGACTCAACTGCTGATGCATATATGGCATCAACCTCCAGCAAGTAAACCATTAAATAATGTTTCTGTGAAATAAACAGAATACCTGTAATTGCAATCACTTCTTGTCTGATGCCAATACTTTACTATAAGTATGTGCCTGTTTCTTTTATGTACAATCACTGAACCAGGTTGTGTTTCCAGGCACAGCTTATGAATTCTGCAAATTGTTGCCCTGATCTTTTTCCTAGTTTTCAGGTTTTATAAACCTGTATAAAAGTTGTTTTCTTCTATTACCTTTCATTAGCAGCAAGTGGCTTACATGGAAATGTCTGGGCTTGGATTCTGCTACAGCTACCTTTTTTGCTTGCCCTTCTTCATGTTCCCACTGTCCCCTTTATGGCTACTTACTCAAAGGGGTCGCTGGGATCAGCTCTCTGGAGCTCTGGAGGAATGGGGATTCTTTTGTAGTACATCTCCCAGTCAAAAGCTCCTCGCATGGCATCCCCCGCCTGCGCCTCGTAGCCAAAGTGATTGTGGTCAATGACATCGATCATGGGACACACGATGGTTTTGTGGTTAAGTGCAATCTGGTCTGAAAAATGAAAGTAGAAAATAGGAAACAGCATGTCTAGTCAAGCCATCTATCATATTACTGCAAAGTGAATCCCACAGGTTTTTGATGTTTGAAGATTGTTGGCTTCGTGCCCTATGGCCCCCCCCCCCCCATAATTTCATTTTTCAAATCTGTATCAAACCCTTATTTAGAGTAGAATTAATGCAGTTGGGCAATGATTAGAAGTATGTATGTTTTTTTTAAAGGGAAGCATATCCCTGTGATACCCACAGGAGTCCAGTCAACTCCTCACATCTCTCTCACATTGCTACTGTGAGCTGTCCCCAGTCTGTCAGCTATGGAACAAGCCAGCAAGCAAATGGTAAAAATACTCCTTCATCTGTGGGGAATGTGCATGGGAAGCCCCTGCAAGAGAGATTTATTCCTAAATGTGAATCTCGGCCATTGCAAACATTCAGTCACTGCTCTTGTGGCTGTAGTGCTCATCAGCTTTGAGATCAAATGTTCCAAATTAAAGGCAAACTCCAACACAAAGGACAAAAGAGAGCTTGTGTCCTTTCTTTTGTACCAATCTTTGAGTTATAAAGAAGGCTGCACAGTATTATTCTTACCTGTTTTCTAAAGAAAGGAGTTTAGTTTTGCTTTTAAAAAAAATAGAACTGTGAGGCTAAATTAAATTCCCATCTCTAGCATAAGCTCAGGTGGGCCTGAGTCTGCTTTGGTGAATCCTATTGCTTAATCCTGTAAAGGTCCTCTGAAAAGAAAGACAAGTAAAGAAGATAGGCCAACATCAAGAACTAGGCAGAAGAATAATGGTTTGAAATGAGGAAGTACAGAGAAAACCTGTAGCTGTGTTGACATGAAAGAACAGTAAAAAACTACCTATGAAGCCTCAAAAAACCCTAAAATCTTAAAATTCCAAGTATAATAAAGTTTTTTCTCTGAATGGCAGCTTAGATCCTTTACATTATTTAGTACATTTTAGGGCCTATGTGGAAAACTTTTTTTTTTGGTTCTGTTGCTTAGATTTCACTGATGGTTGTTAATACCCTAAAAATATTTGAGGGCTGAGCATGGATTGAACACTTAGATAGGAAGGCAGGTAGTACTGCTGTAATAATTAATAATAGAGATTCTGCTTCCATGCTTCTGAGGGACTGGAATTAAGAAAAAAAATTATTTTCACAAAACATCTTAGTCTTTATACTTATTCACAGTGTCTTAAGCTTAGAAACACTGTCCAAAATCAGGGATCAATGCTGCTAGTGAGAAATTACTGTGACTGGAAGTTCAGCAGGTTTTTACATCCTCATCCTTTAACAGTGAAATAAATTTAAAGCACAGGCTCTCACAAAATTCTAGGAAACTGATCTCAGAGATAATGGCTGCATTACTGTTGCTGTTGCCAAATATAATTACATTCCCTGGCACACTGTATAGTGTCATCTGTGATCACTATATAAAATCACTTTTACATAATCTCTTCCCTGTGATGGCCCTCCTAATTGTTACAGGGCTTATAACAATCTGATCCCCCCCTTCTAAATTGATTGGAGGAGAGAAACTAAATGGGATTGATTTGTCTGGAGCAGGTCAAAGGTAGACTCATAATGCTTCAGCATCCCTCTCTTCATCTTTGAAAGCTGCTGTCTTTAAATACACTGAAGGATGTGAAGTCTCCAAGTCACATGCAGAGATAGTCGGGGGAAATTTGTTTGAGCAATGCCCAAGCTCAAGCCCAGTCTTCATTTCTGCAGCTCTCAGCAATTCTGCAAGCATGATGATGCTTACCTTCCTGTTTTAATGTGTTTCTGCAGAACTTACTTCTCAGCCCCCAAAATATTTTAGAGATAAGGAACCACAGGAAGATCTTGACTTCTTATGAAAGCAGGGTGTTTGTAGGTGTGCACACCAAAAGACAGAGTAGCCAAACTTGCAGCCTCAATGTTTCTTTCAGTATGCCTAAAATAATGAATTTTACATACACACTACTTAGGCTTAAATGTAGCCCCAGTATGAATTTAGGAAACAGAAAGAAGAGGCTGTAGGTTTAGCTTACATTTCACAAGTGTGGTGGTGTGACAGACTTAGATATGCAAACCTGCTGCTGCCTTTATCAGTCACTGCTCTTTCCTCCACCTGCTCCTAATGCCAGACACTGAAAGCCGCAGCTGAAACGCTTTACAGTTTCTCTTCCATTGCCTTTACTCCTCATCCCCTTACAGATTCCTACTGGTCTGAAAATATCCATGCATTATTTCACTGCATAAAGACTTCACTTAAAGGGAAGAACAAAGAAATAAGCATCACTGTACATGCAAAAATCTTGCAGATTTGAGGGAAAGCCTGGGAACAAGAGGGAACATTGCTCAGAGCTTTCTCCCTAGCAATTTTAACCAATATATACATACATATTTGAATTCAGCACTTTTAGGATCAAGCAGAGTAAGCACATATGGCAATAAACAGGAGTTTTCAATACTGGATGAGTCTCAGAAATACAGGGTTTATTTTTATGAAGAGGTACCCCTTTAATTTCAGGTGCTTGTTTCAAATTGGGCTGGATAAAGTAACAATGCCAAATCACAAATAGTCCTATTTTTTGCAATTTTTCAAGACAAATATTTTTATTGTCCTACTTAAATATGTGATCAAAGATAGTGACAACATTTGAGGGACTCAGCAAATTATCTTTTCTTTTCTGAGTTGCCATAAGTAGTTGTACCCCCAGTTTCCCCACTGCCAAGAAATACATCATACACACGTTGTGAAGATGGATAACAAGCAGATGTTTTGATAACTTGTTAAGCATAATTTGATCGTGATATATTTTTAATTCTCGGTCGGGAAAGGAATCTGTTTTAACTCTGCTGATCTACTGTCCATCTCTCCTCCTACTGCTCCTGCAGAAATATTAGCAGAAGGAAAAGGTGCCTGCACCTTTCTGGTTTGCCACTCAGTTTCTTAATTGCAATAATTGTGTCTTTACACTGCACTAAACTGTCAAGTGCTGGAGCCCAAGTCACATCTTTCTTTCTGCTGAGGAGTGACAACAAACAGCTCTGTTTGCCAAACTTTTTACATTACTACTCAGTGAGCATCAGTCAAAAACTTCAGAGTGTCCTAAGGGCACATTTAAGCTAAAGAAATAAACTAAATAAAACTTAAAGAAAATAAAGGAATTTCACACCCATTTTTAAGGAAACAAAACAAAATAAAGGACTGTAACTGAAAACAATTGTGCCTGAGCTCCACAAAGCCATTTAGTTACCCTAAAAGTACTGAAATAACTCAGTCTTCCTTTGGTCTAAAAGCTGATAGTCAATTCTGAAAATACAAGTTAGATACCTAAATAGCTCTGAAAACCATCTTCAAGTGAGTGCTCTTAGTTTCCTCACCGCCATCCCCAACCTCTAACTTTCAAGGTCTCATTTTGAACAAAACCTGGTTTGGAACAGTGGAAACCACTGCCCCTCTCAGCAAAGACTGCCAGTCCAGAGCAGGGCTGAACCATGTACTCATTAAGGATTTTGCATCACATGTGGCAGATACAATCAGAGCTAATCAGGGCAGCTCCAAAGCAATAAACACTCAACATGTCCTCTGTTGTGGTTTCCCTGAATGACTTTGAGTCACACACAGTGCTGAGTACGAGATATAACTTCAGATAAACACTTGAAAACATACACTTACTTTACTATTATTAGCAGCCAGGTGTCATCTGATTTCAGTACAGTAAATATTTGCCATCTGAAGTTTATAAGAAAGTTCTCTAATCCCTTTAGAAAAACAAGGTACAAGGAAAATATACTAGAGGTGTGTTCATTTTCTATTTGTCTTTCACATAATGGTTACTTTTTCTTTCAAAATAAAGCAGATTTGATTCTGGACTTCAGTGTTTCTCAAGATTAATTTCTAGGTCCTATGGATGGTTGGCTACCTACAGGTATTTTACTGTATGTGAGAAAGATCTCATTCCTACTGAGAATTTAAAATTTGTGGCAATGTATTTTGTGCAGTGGGACAAAATCAGAAGGGAAAGGAAAGGTGGCTGTATACCTAGAGTACTCATGAGTGTTTAATGGCTACTTGTTGGGGCTGCATGTAGAAGGCTAGTTAAAGCTTGTATTTCTCTCTGCTGCTTTATGCCATTTGTGCTTCACATGAAGACATAAAGGTTATTTTTAAAATGCAGATGTTGTGACTGAGGGCAAAGGGCTAACAAAGGGACAGATTGTATGTGTGATTTGATATGGAAGGCAGAAAGGATAAAAATTTGGAATTTTGTGAATTATCTTGTTACTGATCTGAAGAGAAGCAAGTTACTAGGATTTTTCTTGGTCTCTACTGATAGCTCATTAGCAGAACAGCACATCTTGCTGCAAATGCTTTATCAGCTTACTGTGTGGCCCAAGAGTCCTAACTATAAAGATCAAGACACAATAACCATTAATTAGTGAAACCATAACCTTTTGTGTACTTAGAGCAAACTTTTTAAATTAATACAAATTTCTTTATTAGGCAACTCAGAAACTTTCTTTGGTTATGGTAGCAAAAAGCACTCACTTTGCAAAGCCTATATACTTTGTGTGTAGTCAGGTGTGTAGAAAAGAGAATATTGTTTCCTGAAGTGAAATCCTGGCCTACAACAATTGATTCTTTCCATTCCTTTAACTAATGGAGCTTTGCTGGCTGCAGCTGGAATCCAGCAAAGCAGTCAATAGCAAATCATTCTTTCTGAGCTTCCTGCTGTGAATGCTGTTGCTATTGGATTTTACACTGAGGCCTTGGATATATTTACAGCAGAAACTGTTTTAATGCAATGTAGAAAACTAGGAAGGAGTACCTGCATAACAAAACTTTTCAGGTGTATAGTAAGGACATAGCATAATACTAGATTTAGTGGTGTATTTAGTAGTAGTAATAAAAAAATAAATGGCAACTATAATAAACCAAAGCAATGCTTCAAGATTTTACTAGTCTTTTAGTCTCATGAAACAAAATGTAGCTGCTCACACTTCTTGGAGTTCTCTCTCACAGTGACACTTCAGGCACTGCAGAAGAGCTGCAAACACTTTGATAAAGTGTGTGTCCTGCTTACTGTAGGACACAGCTTCAACTGTTGGTTGCATGTTCTGATTTTAATGTCTGATGAACGCTCATGCACTTACTAAGCAAGGGAGGCAGCCAATTCACGTTGACTTCGCAGTGGGAATCCAGAAATGTCAAGACTTCTCCTCTGGCCAGCGAGGCTCCCAGCAGCCTGGTCCGAATGAGCCCTTCTCGTTTCTTGGTACGCACAATCCTCACCTTGGCAAAACGGACCATGTATTCCTCCAGCTTCTCTTTTAAATGTTCTAGAAAGAAGGACGAAAAAAGAGTCAGTGGTGCCAGGCCTGGAGGAGCCAACAGAAGGACAGGTTGGCATACAACCTGCAAGGAGTTTATCTACTTCCATCTCTTGTCACTTCAAGTCCTCCAAACTCTGCCACAAATCCTCCTGAGATGGTTCAGAAAGTACAAATATTCTCTGTTTTATCACACAGGAAGACACTGACACTCTGCTGCAGTTGCTACTGGCAACCTGCCATCCACAATATAATGGCCAAAATAGCTGCAGGATTTCCATCCATTCTCTGGCTCCTGCAGCCCAGGGCCATATAAACACTCTGGCGTGTCATTTTATAAACAGTGTCCTTTCCAAGTCAGTTTCCTATGTCAAATTATTATGAAGAACTATGCATGGAAATAAATTAAAAAAAAAATAAAAATAGCATGATGAGATTGCGTTTGTAATGGGAAGGGAAACTGGCATGAAGAAAGGTTTTAATAGTTGGATACCAGCATGACAGCACACAGACAGCTGACTTTCTAATAAAATTAAGCTGCAAATGTAGAGTAGTTGATAGGTTCTCTGATCTGCAAAATCTGGTTCTGTTTGTATTGCAAAACATCATCTTTGGGAACATTTTTTCTTCTGACAAGAAATGCTCCCTAAAATTTATAAAAAAACCCAACAATAAAAAAACACCCCACAGTTTTGCCTCTTCCTAAACACATCTACAAGACAAATCCTGATCTTTTGTCTTATGCTATAACACCTCAGTTTGCCACTCATTACTTCGGAAAAATACGATCATTTCACTCCTCAGGGGAATAGGGAGAGAAAAGCTTAATCTCTGATAACTAAAACCATTGATAAGCTACATTTAGCGATGCTAGGGGTTGCAAGCTAAGTCTCACTGAAATGGCTTTGTCAGGTTATCCTTGTTTCTGATATCAGCTACTAATTCTTTGGACTTTTATGGACACCACAGGCCTTGTTCCTGTCCTTACATCATTATAGATTGCAAGAATTTTCCTGTGGACTAGCCAAAAGGATTTCCATTTAGCAGTATTCTGGAGCATATAATGCTGACACACAAATTAAGGGCAATGAGCAAACAAGACACAGCGCTGACAATACAGGATCCTGTGTGAAAATAAGATTAAGATCCAGGGAAAGAGAGCTCCCTGCACATGTTTCTTTTCATCTTGTTTTTTTCCTAGTTGACAAACACATTAGACTTTCCAAAGCTACTTGCAGATTAGGAAGAAGTAGAATGCTGATGTGTATTTATGTGTATTTAGTGGAAGAGTACTACATGGGATGGTCCTCTGTACCGAGGAATCCTGATGTGCACGGGCACAGAAGAGGGACTGGGAACATCAGTCTGCAAGGATTACAGAACAGGGGGCTTCTGGGAGGAGGAACTCAACACTGTGGAGACATCCTGAGTCAAGAGAAACATTTGTGCTCATTGTACTGCTTGGGAGAAATATTAGGTTAAGTGAGGAAAGCCAAGTCTGAGGCAAAAACAAAAATAAAGAAGGACATTCAGATAAATCCAGAATGTTTTTTTGTTCTACTCTGTGGTTGACTGTAGAATACACATTAAATTCTGAAATAAGAAGGAAAGAAGTATACCCTTTTCCATCCCGTTTCACCATCTACATGCTCAATAAAACCCCAACACAATCCCCCAGCAGTAACAATGTCAAGAGATGTCCTATGCCTTGAATGGTGGGCTTTGTATGAACAACCAAATTCACAGGACAAGGCCTGTGTGCTTCTCTGACTCATTTTAGGTACCAGCAACAATTCAGTTTTGTGACTGAACTGAGGTTAATTCAAGCCCTGGATCATTTTGTGCCCACAGGCAAGACTGTTTAAAGTGTATATTTATTGAACTGTTTTTCTGTTTTTATGAGCTCCATTGAGACTATTCCCATAGTGCAGGAATATAGAAGAAGGGAAATAGACCTTAAAAACAAAGATACAAAGACCTTGCAGGTAATATAAGAAAGTCTGTTAGGGCTGTCAGTCTGGATTTTTTTCTGTATTGTAAATTGTATCATCTAATAGCCATGAAAAATGAAAAAGCTCGAAAGTGACAGGTTATTACATATTTCCAAAGTAAATCAAATCTAATCAGTTAGGTACCACAGGTTCTGTTAGTCCTCAGATACCAGAAATTTCCTGCAGTTCTCTAAGGTCACCTAACCCTTCTCCTCTTCCATCCACAAATCTTCAGTTTGTTTGCACTGAATAGTGCACAGGGACCCAGCACCAAGAGCCAGACCACATTGCTGCACATTGCACAGACAAGTGCCAAAAAGAATCGGGCTACTCAGCCAGAACACAGCTCTCCAGCTGTGGAAGCAACCACTAAATGCCTTGGCTACAGCACAAATGCCCCATTGTCACCTGCCTGCCCTCAGAGATGGGCTCACTGATGAGGCTCTAAGCTGACCAGAGGAGCTGACCAGCTACTGCATAGCTCTGAATTTCATTATGTACCAGATACAACTGCTTTACTCTTCCCTGCTTATAGGCAGTTTCCCTCTTTGTGGGTGAAGGCAGCTACCAAGAAAGCACCTAAAAGCTCTGATGGAGAGAAGCAGGAGCCTTACTTGGACAATTCAAATTGTTTGTGGTGTTGGTAGGCTCTCTGTGCTTGTAGGCACATGAGAGTTGGACCTTCCCTAGGTGGGTGTCACCATGCTTAGGGTAAGGACCTTACAACAGGCAGTGTGAAAGTGGCCACCACTGATGTTTAAATGAACTCCTACAAACGAACCCTTTTCACTGAAATTCAGTCTCATACGAAGGATTTAATTTCATTCCTTGCACATCTTTCAGTGAGCAAATTCTGAAAGCCGAGTGCCTATCTTCTCAGGAAAACACTTCAGGGAGGGATGATGTAAACTATCAAATTACGATACATTCTTTTCTGCTCTTACATCAATTGCTGAATAACAATAGAGTTGAATAATATGATTTGATTGTCATCAGTTGTATTGGAGCTTGAAATCCATGAAATCAATGGTAGTTCATACTGTTGTTTCATTACTTCAGATTTCTTGCAAACTAGTGAAACAGGTCTCTTACATTTAAAATATTTTTTTATTTTTTGGCAAGGATAATATCTGAAATTCTGTGGCACAAACAAAAGCTCTGTACCACCTTTCTCCTTCTCACTCTGATAGCTCTTCACACATTTCAGACAGTGTGTCACCTGATTAGTGAAGCACTGCATTAAAACATCCAGCACATCTTTTGATGCCAGAATCACATATCCCAAAATTGTTTTCATCTACTCAATTAGTCCCATGACCGAATAATTTCATTATTTTCTCCATGTTGCTTAAAGAACAAGTCACAAAAAAGTGGAAATACGCAAAAAAATTTGCACAGCTTGTTTACACAGAATTCTAAATGCATCCTCATTCCATGTATGTGGAAGAAGTAAGGATGGAAACAAAAGTAAAAACTTGTGAATTTTATAGAGCTTAGTTAGACAAGCAACATTAAAAGATCTGGTTCAAATACAAATCAAAATAGATGGATTACTAGAGATATGTAAGGTATCTAAATTTTATAAACTAGTTAGGTGTTAGTAATATCCTAACAGTAAGTCATGACATAGCCAAACAGAGGCCTGCAACAATACCTATTTTATCTTTAGTTTTGAGATATGGCAAGGAAGCTGGTTTGGGAATTTATTTGTGAAAAAATTCCCTACAAATAAAAAATAACTACAAATAACTACAAAAGCATCGCAAAGTATTTAAGCTCAATGACCAACTCCAATATAGCTGTGAGAATGAAAATATCTGAAAGTGAAGGAAAAAGCTCCTTTTCAAATCCCTAAATAATGATTTTTTTAAACTTCATTATGAAAGTGCTCTCATAGTCTATTTCCTCCTGCAGTGTCTTGTGGCACTGTTTCAAATCTTACCAATCTCTAAAAGCATAAATAAACACAGAGTAACAGCCAGAGACAGTAGAACCGTAGTAGTTTTAAAGAAAATGTAGTATTTTCTACTATTTATATAAATAGTAAAAAAAAAAATCTTTCATTTTGAACCATATTTTTGTTTACCAAATCATCTTGGTGTTTGTGATTACTAACAAATTTAAACTTTTTACATCTCGCTATTTGCCAAATGTATTAGAATAAAGTGCCCCCTTTCAAAGAAGTCCATAAATTTCCCTCACAGAAGAGATCACCAAATATTTTATTGCCTAGTACAACTGCATTTTCTCACAGATCCCAACAATTTTGTTGCTAATATTATCTCCAGAAGAAGCATCTCCCACACAAACCCTGTATGTTACACATATACATTTACCAGTAAGCAAACTGAAGTGCACAAGTAAACACGCATGAATCAATGTCAGCACAAAACTATAATTCTAGGGAATTATTTGAAAGAAATTATAATGCAGCATGTGAAATAGACAGCAAACTGTAATAAAAAGACATATAAATGTCCAGAGGACAACACATTCTGCCTATTCATTGCCAAAGGAAACAGTTTGAACAGATTTGCCATGACAAAAGAAAAGGGAGGTAGGATGGTTTAATTTATATTCTGTAGTATTATATAAATTCCACTTTCAGTTGGGCATGAGAGAGAAGCCAGTATTTAAATTCTAGAGTAAGCTGTAAATGGTATCTTTTGCATATAAAGAAGCCAAAGCCCCTTTCATTAGATATGGGGACCAAATATCTAATTTGTAATTTAAAAGAAAATACATCATACTTTTCTTTACAGTGGTGATCAAATGAATCCATGAATCATAAGTTTGACACATGCCAGGCACCTGCTAGGGCAAGAGCTGGCACAAGTGGTGACAAATAAAGAATAATGCACAGGGCAGGCTGTTTACAGGCTGTCACTGCTCTGACAAGTGATGATAAAGGGAGGCATTATGTCTCTTCTAGTGACAGCCTGTAAACAAATTCTCCATTGTAATTGTTCTGCATGGGCCTCCTCTGTCTTCATTTAAAGCCTGGAGAAGTTTTTCTAAAATAATAGCAGAGACACAATTGCTTGGTCATTATAACTAAGGATCTACTCAAGCAGAGTACCCATTTACTTAATTTGGTGCCCAGACATAAATTGGAAAGCAGGGTTCTGTTTTTGTCAGAAAGAAAACCACACAGTAGTAAGGGGAAGATCTCTCATGTTGGGATGCACACAGATGGCATTTCATTACCACATTAGTACCCATGTTGCCATGTGACAAGAAATGTTCCTCCAGGGTTATGGAGAATGTGGTAAGGGAGACTTTAAAGATTACGTAAAAGCTAGAGCTGGTCTTCAGGATGTGCTTGATTGCAGTATGGACCATGAAAAAGGCAGGAAAATATAAAGAAAATAAAGCCTTCTGTTACGCCCCACTTCTGTCTGGCCAGGCAAGTCCCCCCCAATCTCTTCCTGTAACAGAGCCCATCTCCACATCTAGCACCTCGAATTTCTGCCCAAAAGTACTAACAGTTTCTGTTAAGGATCACTGACCTACAAATTATCAAATATTGAAGAGCAGCAACAGGGTCTGCTAAATGCCTGGATAAACAATTTGAACTAAATCTGTTTATTTCTAACCTGAATTGACTGAGAGGTATGTAATTCCATGGTCTGCCATTCCCAATATGAACCATATGAAAATAGTCCAAGAAAAACTTATAGTAGTAGAAAAGGTGCACTGGCCTCTCCTGTTAGCACAGGCATATGGGAGGAAGCAACATGGCCAAAACTATATTAGTCTGTGGCCTTAGGTCAGTAAAACAATACCTAAGTGACTATGTGGTGAAAATTAAAGCAGTAAAAGGGCTATTTTGCCTTGCAGGAGCAACAAGGCCAGCTTTCTTGAGACCAGATCAAGATTTTTCTCTATCTTTTTTACTCTCTGGCCAGCAACAAAGATCTGTGTGCCAATATGCACAGACAAACCTGCAAGTACACTTATACACCATGCATGGCTCTCATAGTGAGCAGAGCCTCCATCACCTTATTATTTCCCTTTCTGCAAGATGGGATTATCTTCCCTGGTAAAATTAGCAAGGATATCCTCCTTTCGTTTCCTGAAGCCTTGAACCAGAACAGCTTAATCTTTTGATGACTGACTTAAGCTTGACAGAAAATACATAAAGGAAACTGAGGGGCCTATGGTTTTTCAGTTATTACTTGCTTTCTCATGCAATTCACAAAACAGCCCTCTGCAGTGCCTTGTCATTATTTTCACTTTCACTGACTGTATTTCTGCTACCATAAAAGCAAATCAGTCTGAATGGAGAATACAATGCGAGCCTGTGAATTTGGGTACATCATTTTCCTTTCTTTCAGTTTCCCTTTAAGTTTCTTATTTGCAGAAGGTTGGTTGGCAGTGCTAGATGAACATAGAATGGCTGCACAGTCTATACCAGGTCAGCTGCTACTTTTCATAGCTAAGCCAAAGACTACAAGAAGGACAAGTCCCCTGGTTATAATTCTGGGTAAACTAATCCACTACCCTTCTCATGAATAAGTCTTTTCTAAAGTCCAAACTGAATCTTGCAAGCTGCATCCTGGGGTTGTTGCCTCTTATTACACCATCTGCCAGTATCAGGAGTAATTTAGTTTTGTCATCTCTGCAATTCCTATTCAAGTTACAGTGGGCAGATGTTAGATCACCATTTAGCTGCTGCTTTGCCAGACTAAACAAGCCCAGGTTTGTCAGTCTCTTCTCAAATGTCACATACTTTTGGCCCATGACAGTCCTGCCAGTCCTCAGCTAAGCTAACTCCAGGTGTAGTCCTTGAATTGCAGAGCCCAAAATTGGATGCAGAATTACAGCTCTGTGCAGAACCAACAAGGTAAAAAGCATAATTTACTTTTATCTGCTTACTGTCATCCTAGCATAGCCCAACTCATTCTGCCTTCCTGGTGACACAAGGCCACCACATCCTCCTATCCACTTGGTAACCACTATGACCTTTGCAGGTCCCTTACACCACACCAGCAAGCCAGTTTGCATCTTGACTGGTACATGGGGTTATTCACCTAGGTGCAGAACCTATCACTCCTTGTTGAACTTCATGAAATTTATTTTCCCCAATCCTAGAGCTTCCTGTATTATTTGATGTATCAATCACTTGCTGCATTTTTGTGTCATCCACATATTTGCTGAGGGCACACTGTCTCATCATGCAAGTTATCAGTGACTAGCATTGACCCCAGTAATTACATAAGCTATTCTGCCAATTAGTCCTGGCTAAGGAAATCTGGAGGAAGGATAAGGAAGTTTTCTGCCAAACAAATTTTAGCATCTGATCCATAGCCATTCCAGACAACAGCAAATTCCAGAAGCAGATAGATAGTGGAAGCTATTGGGTATGGTAAGTTCTGATACAGATTGATAAATAAGAGCAAAATTCATAGCTACTTAATAGCAATTGGCTGAGAGCAATCTTATTTTACCACTAGATAACACATTCTCTCTGAACAGTTTTACACACCTAAGACTAGGATCACTTGAGATCACTATGCATTTACTTACACAGACACTTGTGCCAAACATTTGGAAACTTATTTTGGCTGTGATGTCTGGGTTAACTTGCTTGAGTCAAGCTAAAATGCGTTCTTTTTTTTCTGATATTAAGAATGAGCCAAGCTAAAACAGTTTCTTTTTCTGATGTTAGTAATGACTCAAAGTCCTTGCATGATATACTACAAGGCTATGGAGAGTATCCTGAATGTGCAATTGTTCTGTTCATTCCTTGCATATCAGTGACTATGAACTCCTAGAGAGCACCCTCATTTTGATGTTCAATTCCAACTACAGCCTGCTAAAGTTGAAAGAATCTCCAGACTCCATAGTAAATGCACATTCTTTTGCCATAACCTGAAAAGGTTAGCATTAGTAAGAGCAAGAGGCTGAGCAGAGCAGATGAATACAGCTCTATTTCATTCAGGATAGATTTAAGGTAAACTCTTCCGAACAAATCTATTTTGTTGTGCCTGAGCTTTCATACAGTCATGAAAGGAGGGATTGGGACTATAAAAATCTGTAAGGCAAGCTGGGTTTGCTGAGACTTCTCCAACTATAGCTCCATTCAATAGAGATATGCAGAGATCCTGGTAGCTCTTTGTCCCACTTGCCTGAGCCCAGGTAATTGTGACTTACCAGTCATTCTGCCACCAGCAGAGAAGCACCTTTGTCAACAGGATGAGTGTTCAGGTAATTGAACACCCAGCTATTAGGTGTGGTGACTGCTTACACAGATGTCACTGAAGCATCATTAAACTCTTGAGGAACTTTTTATTCTAGGTTTTTGAACAGGAAAAGGAGTGAAACACTTCATCTTTAGTAAGTCAAATCACCTATAAGCAGCTAGGGCTGGCTTGACAGTTTTGGAGCTGCAGTGATGCAGCTCCAAATTTTCCTTTCTTATAAAGAAACAATGAAAGGCTTTTTTAGGGATTTACTCCAACTGCCAGTTGTATGAGGTAGCTCTTGATACACTCAACAGCATTGTATTATGGTAGCATATCTTCTCTACAGCTGATAGCAAACTCTTCCATTTGCTGTGCTCACATCAGTCTAGCTCAGAGAAAGGGGTCTCCAGCTGGGAGAAAGGTGGAGCTACCATTTACCCATAAACTAAATGATCTAATCATTATTCATCATCATCTGAAAACCTCCAAAGTAAGAAAATTACCAAAAGCTTATTTTCATATCACAGTTAAACTCTTTCAGGTATTAATCAATGATTAATGTACTTTATACATTAAAAAGGAGGCTGAAATAACTTAAGCATTGGCTTCTTATCACTTGGTCTTATCTGGTTAATGCACAACATTAAACCAATTAAAAAAACCCCCGAGCCTTGGTATCCATCTCTGCTTTTTTAGCCTGTCTTTGCAGTCATGACAATTAAATGTATCTCCCCAAAAGAAATAAATCACTTAAAGTAGAATATTTACAGACAATTACTCTTTCTTTGAATTTTCTTTGTATCAAATTTTAAAGCAATTTTCTTTTATATACTCAGGCCGTGCACGTTCTTTCAATGCCCGTGTTCAGAAAAGAGTTTTGAAACTGCCTGAAAAGCCCTATGACCTGCTTCTTCCCACATGTGCCTGTACCTATTTTGGGGGAGCTATAATTGTCCCCCAATATCAGCTTTGAAGAAAAGTGAGGAAATACGTTATTTTTTATAGCTCTGTTCCACTCATTGTGTCCAAGCAGTTTGCCATCTGTAATACATGGAAGAATAATTTTGTTCACCATCGGACAGACACATTATAAAGTGCAACCACCTTACACTGAATAAGGATGTTGGTTAAGAACATACAGCAAAGCAGTCTTAAATGGAAAGTAAAAATTAATTAACAGGAAATTATTTTTGCTGCAAGGTAAATATAATAATTGCCTCACTTGGAATGTGATCAAGAAACAGAACCAATTAATGACCCAGCAGATTAAACAGGAGAGAGCTCTTGGTGCACAAACAGGAAACAAAAGTCACGTTCCCCTCTGCTTGTCCTCCTGCTAACTGTATGGGTTGAGGGCCAGTGCCTGGCCTCAGGGATGAACAGAAACCATACTATTCACTTTGAAGGGCACTTTGCAGAATGTTTTGCTCCCTGGAATAGCTTTACCACAACAGCAGCATGGCTGATGGAATAAAGTTCAACCAAACTGTGAGGAATTTCTTCCTGGTATCATCTTGGGAGCCCTGAACTTCATGTGACCCATACAAGTGTGCTCAGGGACACACTGCCCACCCAGGTGATGAAAAGGAAGGCAGAGGAGGCTGCAAAAGCTTTTGTAATGAACAACTTATTTTACAGCAGAGACTTTACTGTGAATGCACACACTTGTTTTGGCACTTTCTTACGCCCCTAATTCAACAAATGCTACTGTGGCTACAGCTCAAGCAAGAGTTTGGACAACTGCATTACCTATAAGGGAAACTATTTCAGTAAACAGTAAGACAACACAGAAATGTACAGCTGCCTTTAGATCATTCTCTGAACACAGTTACATAGCACAGACCTGTCAAAAGAATGACCTTGCTGTGTTAAAATTTGATTACTTTTAACAGGTCTGTTTACAACAGAGGTATTTATACTGTAACTTGTCCCCAAGGGAAGCGTGAGGTTTCTTCCAGGCTGCAAGGCCAATTAGAAGGTTATTTGGAAGTGAATCCATGAAAGAGAAACTTTCCTTGAGATCAATACATTACTCACAAATACCATCCTCTTTCTTTCAGTCACAATTTTGCATCCTGACAATATTGATTCTTAAAAATTGTAAATGATGACCTGTCAAGCAGCACTTCCTTTTGTAATGTATTTTTAACACTGCAAACAGCCTTGCAGATTTTGAGACCTGTCTTTAGACTGACATTTTCTCTGTTTTGCCCGAAACTATCTTTGACATACTTTTAGCTCTTCCTCCAAAATATATCACCAACTTTTGCAATAGGTGTTGTCTTCAGAGAAGAGTTTTCTCTCATTCTGCTCTTTTTACCCTCTCAAATGCCAAGGACAGATTGTATTGGAGAACTGGTAAAACACCACTGTGAGAATGGCACTGACCTTATATTTGCAGAGGACCATAACACTGGTCCTTGGGAAGACTGGAAACAGAAGTCACATAATTCATGTAATTACTTTTTAAGCGGCATCATTCAGTACAGCCCCCCACAAGGAATACTTATTTCCCAGAGTAATTCTACTGACATTCCAACATGCTTCAAACTTGGACTTGACTAACCTAAAGGTATTGGAATATGGCCATCTACTCACAGAATCTTTGAATCCTGACTAAAAAAAGTGGTATACTTCTGTAGTTCTTTTCCATTCTGTGTGCTAATCACTACAGGTTAATGGTCAGGTCATAAATAGAGCTTGAAGTTAGTCCTTTTCATCAAGAATTCAGTGGGTTTTTTTTCCCCTAGTGCACAGGATTTTTGAGGTAAATAAGAAAAGTACTTGAAATATGCCTTGAAACTCAGATTTCAAAATACAAAAGAGATTGTGGGCAATATCCTATTTATTGCCTTTGAAATTCGATATTATAACAAGAAGTTGATCTTGTCTTCCAACTTTTGTATCAATAGTTTTCTTTTTAAAAATGTCCTCTCTGACAGAGGAACTGGAGTTCTGAGGTAACAAATCTTTCCTGTGGAGTGATGAATTTACCTATGCTCTGCACAGTGCAACAGGATAAAACATGTAGATAGTCAATGAGGTTTCTCTGACCTACTGGATGAGGCCTTACATTCTTAGCAGTGCAAATGCCAGAAGCATGGAGCCATAAATTTCTAATTATCCTTCATATCTCCTGAATTTTATTTCCTATAACAAAGCACACCAGGCAATACTAGACTATTTTTACAGGTGGAATGCAGGCCTTTATAAGCTTCAAGAACACTTAGCACTGAAGCAAGTATCCATGTCCTTCTCTCAATTGCTGCATTTCATCATCCAAATATTTTTATTTTTTTAGTTATTATTGCAAGAGTTTCTCCTTTTTCAATTTTGCCCAGAGTGGAAATACAGCCCTTCTTCTGGTACTTTGAAACTAAAAAGTTTCTGTTTTTTACTAAGCTAGAACTGTAGTTCTCAAAACTGTTTCAATCATTTAACTGCAGAAGTTAGCCCTGTTAGTAGTATAACCTTTGCACTCACTGCTATGTCGAGGAGCACAGTAAAAGAAGACGGAGTTATTATTGCTGAAGAGGTTTTCAGAAAGCTGCAGTCCATGGAAATTCTCTGACAGCCTACTGGCAAAGAAAAGCAATCAATTTAAGTCATGTTTTTTAGATTAGGTCAGGTACCTTGTTTACCCCATTTCATTATTTGCAACAAACAGTTTGCTTCCAAAATTAGGTCTATTGAAAACTTACAGTGAAAGATTTGTTTGGGTTACATACTTTGAAGCATGAGAATTAATTATCAAAAAGGAAACCATTCTCTGTTCACAGACTATCTGCTATGATGATGTTCCTCTACATAATGAGGCAAACACTGATGCATAATTAGGCATCTTCTAACATCACTGTGAGCTATTAATCAAACAAGAGCACCGTGTTTTATCATGGATATCTGATCTGCTTTTTACTTTCTATTTAAAACAAGAAAAAGAATGAATAAATGAGCTGCTACATAAATTGTGCTTTGGAAAGGGAGACATCGAGTTCTTTCTTTTCTTTGTTATGTTTTTCTCCCTTTGTTTCAAACACTGAATCAAGCTGTCTTTTCCTATCTCTCTCAGTTGTCACAACTATTCTGCAGTATCACTAATGCTCTTCACATTCTCTTTAGTCTGGCAGGTTGCCTCATTAAGGATAAGAAACAGAAAGGTATCGAATATTAAATCAACATCTAAGACCTAAAGTTTAACAAATTAAATAAATAAATATTATATTGAATAATAACTAGAAGATCCAAGCTCCAGGAAGCTTTGACACAATGACAAAGGGATTAGGCTCAGACTACACCCATACATTTCTATACATCTTATTTTGAATAAAGATACACTTTCCCTCACCCAAATAGCTGTCTGCCTTGCAACATCAAATGACAGAGGATATAACCCAGTATTTTTTAGTTTACATGGCAACAAAGTTTATGTTAATATAGCTATCTGTGGGTACAAGGAATAAGAATGGCATGGACTGTTCTTAATCTTTCTGGAAAACAGCCTCAGGCTTTTCCATCTTCCTATAGAGAGTCAGATGAATCCAGATTTGAACACAGGGCTTGTTACATCTGGATATACATTTTACTTCTATAAACACAGTATGGTCCTAGGGATCTTTTTAAATCTTTCCTAAGTAAAGGATTAATGGACTAGCCCGTATCAAGTGAGAAATAAATTATTGCCATGAACATGTCTTTTTGCTCTTAGAAAGTGTAAAGCTATTTCAAAACAGGAATAGTTACATCTACTTGACAGCATTTTACCAATCCTTAAAGGTGGACAAAAATCTGTGATTCTGAACGCAATTTTCACACCTTTATTACTATTAAAACTGCAGATTATGGATCCAATAAAGGACATAACCTTTCTATTTCATATTTCCTTGATATTTCCTTGACATATAAAAAAATAACCATTTAAATCCATAATAGAAATATTCAAATTTAAGAAATATCTGAATAGAAAAACAAAAGACTGTATAATTTTCATTTTAAAACACTTTTTACTGAATATTGAGTAGACTGTCAGTATCTTGACTGATCCAAGAAGTCTCACTGGTCCTGACCAGAGCTATATGAATCTTCCCCTCACCACCACCTTTTCACTGCAGTGGAAGTGTGGTTCACACACTGTGTGTCACTTACACTTCTCCCCAGTTTTGTGCTGGTGTGAGATTTCCCATCTTTAGCAGACCAAGGTTTGTTTTTTAAAAAAAGGTGTAACAAAAGGAGTAGGAAAGTTACTGCCATTCCCTGCAAACTTTTTTTTAAAATCTTTTTGTCCTCTGCACTCTAAGTTGAAAACCAGCCATGTGAAGATTTACTGTGGTAAGCATGCTAAATTTTTGCAATCAAAAATAAATCAAGGCAGAAAATATTCTCCCTGGAAAAAACTTTTCCTTGTTTGAGTCACATTTCAAGAGAGGTACTGTGTTAGCTACAGATAACTTCCTCCAGCTACTCAGAATTACACAGGCAGCAGTATCTTTCCCATAATCAAGTTTCTCATCTCTATGGCAGCTCCAGCAAGGGCTTTCCTGGGAAAACACAAGTATTTTTGCATTTAGCTGTAGTTTCATCTGTAGTTGGTAGGTTTTTCCACGGAAATGTTGCAATCACGTCTCTTTTTTATTTTCAGGTTTTGTTTAATTTTTTATAACTTATTCTCCAAACTTTATTTCTTTTATATTTCTTATGAGGGCATAGCTTAGGCACAAGAAGAACAAGTAGGAAACAAATGGAATAGGTATAGGTAAAAGCAGGGACAAACAGAGAAACAGCCATCACTGACCCATGTACCAGTTTTGTAACTGTTCTCATCTAGTGAATTTTTTAAGAAACTAATGAAAAATGGGACAAAAAATAGACTAAATGTTCTGATTAGCTAAGACATTCCTAGATCTATTTACCATCTTCTGGAACGGCAGATGCTTATCAGACTCTGGAATATAAACTGTGACAGCACTTACACACCAAGAAACGTGTTTAGCTTAATTTAAAAGCTACTTGAGATCTGGAGCTCTGAATTCTTTCTAGAGTTATGTTTCTGTGTTCATATTTTCTTGGAAGCAGCTTAAAGGAAGTCAGAGCAACAGAAAAATCACGGGGGAATTATTAACAATTACAGTGGGCAAAGCTGAATATAGGAACACTATAAACCCCAAAACAGCAGATAGTACATAAGTAAAAGGTAAAATAAAAATAACTACCAGTATTATGATATAGGTATGACTTCTGTTCATACCAGACTATCATCATTCTGCTGTAGGGTTGGGCTTTTAGTTCTGCTGCAAAGGGCACAATGTATTTCAGCAATACATCTTGTAATTTGGTTCACCTTGCGTCATGGAGCCAAAGGCAAAATACTTAAAACTCCAACAAAAGCACCTGATTTCCAAAAGAACAGCTGGAGATGTTCAGAAGCAGGATACAACATGCCACCTGGTTTCTTTTACTGACACACATTCACTTTGCCAAGAGGAAATTCTCTCTAGGACAAGAGACTGCCTTAACAGGAAATTTCCCTTGGTATGAAGGTGATGTGCTCCATTTATTAAGATTACCAGACAATATTTTAAAGCAAGAGTTTTACACAAGTGTAAATTTCAGTTCCAAAGGAATTGAGGATTGAAGGACTCATTGGTATTGTAGCTCCGTGGACCACTTAGTTTGGCATGGCCAGGCACTAGAATTGGACCTCAGTTTTTATAAAAAATTATCAAACACATCAGGATATGGGACTTATGCTGTGTCTTGAACTTATTCTTGATTTGGGGGGGAAACAGGAACAGAATGAACTTCCCACTCTTGCTCTTCCTTTAAATATTTAAATCCCAGAGGCAGCACTAAATTTTTCATTTGTTTAGTAACATGTCCATCCAACTAAGTTTAAACTGCCATGCTGTAATACCCCAGTTACTGGTGGGAAGTTGGCTGCTGCTCATTCTGTGTTTCTAAGCTTTAGTTACATTATCAGATTTATATTTGATCAATTTTTTTTTGCATTTTGTTTAGCTGTATGTAGTTGTACATTTCTCTCCCTTAAAGGAAATCACAGCATCTACAGAGACTGTTTAAAAAAACCTAACTAATCAGGTCTGGGAGGAAGAAACCCTCATTCTCTACTTCATCCTCCTGCTGGCAAAAACTCAACTCAGTGGAGCAACACATAGGGAGTGTGAGCATTTCACCAGAGAAAAGGGTAGATAATAAGATGCTGGCTTAAAACCACTTTAGTAGCATCATTAATAACAACAAGGAATAATTAGATAATTTACATAAGAGTAAATACAATTTAAATTGCACTAAGTTAAATGGCTGTGATATCCTGATTAGGCAATTGAAGCATTAGATTAACAGTACATTTTAATTCTTGGATACAAACGTGCGCTCTTTTGTTTACCAAAATTGTATATAAATTGTATCTATAACCATGCTTTTGGAAGGATCTCACTGAATGTGAGAAAATCAAAAATACTTACGTTTCCTTTGAACATGTCCTAGAAACTTCTCAAAGTATCTTGTTTCAATAACCCTACTGTGTGTTTCTTTTAGCAACTACTCCAGCAAAACTCTGCAGAATACCTTGAAAGCAACTAAGTCAGCAAGGCCAGTACTTCATCTATTCGTCAATGTCAATATTGTTTTTACTTTAAAGGCCCTTTGCAGCCTCCAAACACCAGAGCTATCTGTTTCATCAGACAACAGTTTACCTTGGGACTTAGGGCTTGTTAATGCAATGATTCAGTATCTGCCATAAAACTGAGGAAGCTTTACACACACAGCAATTACTTTATACATTTATCAACTTTATGAAAATTTGTTTCAAGCCAAGATTCAACTTTGTTTCAAGCCAAGATCTTCTGAAAAGAACTTCCATATAACACAGATAATTTGTGAACTATACAGGGAAAACTTCAGCATATACAAAATAACAGGAGGTAGATACAAACATATAAAGCCATCTCCATACTTGATGGCTCAGATGAGCTTCACCTCAGCTAGCCAGGTACAAACTCTCTGGGAGCTGCTGTTCACCAGAGCTGCTAAGGTACTGTGGGACCCCAGTTCAGTCCCTGCCTCATTTCACTTTTCCTGGATCTCATTTCTGAGGTGTGTGAAGGGCTCAAGGTCACTACCAAGAGGAGCTCTAAGAACTGCTGGCAAAGCAGGGAAATTTCTGACTCCACTGAGCCAGTGCAGCCTAAGGACTGCACAGGGCAGCACAAAGTCCTTAAGACATTGCACCCAAGTAGCAACACAGACATTCTACCCATGTGTGTATACGAGAGGTGACAGCAGATGGGAAGCTCCTGTCTCACTCTAGTGACTGGTTAGACAAGAAAAGTGAAAAAATTACCTTCGCAGGTGGCTAAAGCTGAGAACAAATACTTCAACTCAAACTTGGCGCTATTTATTTGGTAGAAGCCAATTTAATATCATGACAATTTTTCTAAGTATTTCTGTTCACTTTGGAGTTTTCACCAAATTAATTGTCAGGCTACAAAAATTCTCATTTCTTTTTGCAATGAAGCCCAGTTTGTTTGTCCCAAACTTCACCTATGTTTTGAACATATCTGTAGAGAAGAAATGGAATTCTGAATCTATTGTATGCTTCTGATTTATTTAGTCTTGTTTTTTCCTATAGGTTTCACATTTCTTCAAAATCTCTCTTCCTGAGCAAAAATGGATTGATTGCACCAAAAAAAAAAAAAAAAAAAGAAGAAGGATTCCAAAAGTCAGTCAATTATGTATTCATTTATTGTCACACACTCTATATTATTGCCATTACAGCTATGGTAACATGAAATTAAAGGATAAAATTAGACTGTGGGCACTGTTATAGAGAAAAAACCAACATTGGTTATTTTTCATTATTATAAGCTAAATTTCATTTCCTTTTCATATTTCTGAGTGAAGAGGTGATTGTCTCAGTAAAACTGGAGAATGGTCACAATAGGTCACTTTGTGAAACACTTAGTTATTCAGCAATGGAATGACATCATGTATTTCATGTCATGTAAGACTTACTAAAGTGCCTAAACTTAAAAGACTCTCCAGGACTTGTCTTTCCATTTAATATTTTATAGTACTGCCACATACACTTTTAAACATGCAATTAATTTTTATGAACATTCTGATTTTTTTCTGAAAACAAACCCAAGGTGAATATATGTAGTTTTAAAGAATTACCTTGCACTGAATTTCTCCTGGAAAACTTCAGCTAATATAGCAAAGCACAAATAGTCATCTGATTCCCAGCGTCATTTCTCTCTAATTTTTCTGTCATCAGTCATTAAAATTCTGTATTAGGAATGACTTGTTTACTTGTTTTTTTTTCTGTTATACATCTCAGTTTGAAACAACACAGCACACGGACAGTCATATATACATGTGTCTAGGCTTTGGATTTATTTTTTTTCAGGTTTTTTTTTTTTTTTTTTCCTATATCACTGATCTATATTTCCTAAACTTTTCATGTCATTTAAATTACTTGCCTTCTACCTGGCTGCTGCATTTTCCCCTGCAATTGCCAGATGAACACCTGCTCTTGAATCCGACCTTTCTGCGGGACAGCGTACGGTTCGAACACTGCAACTGCTGTTAGCACAGATCAATGCTGCAGGAAGCATGGAACTGTATGCCCTGAGGCAGCAATTAAATTACTGTCTTTTAGAACTGAAAATTTCTCCCCAAGTATAATCTATAAACGTTCTTGCTGAAGGGAAACTGCAAAGACTGCTTTCAAAAAGACCTCACTGAATGATTCATGTTCTTTTTACTCTGCACAATTCATCCGTGCACGGGTAAGTTATGAAGATATGCTTTAGCAACAATTCCTCACATTAAAACCTTCAGACAGCTATGAATTGCACACATTAGGCAGGAAGATTTTTCTACATAATGTAAAATTTTCACAGTTCAGCCACATGTTGCAGAGCACTAGGAAAAGAGCTGCCATTTATTTAATCTCTAAAGATCCCTCTGCCCCTTTATCTAAAGTGAGAAGAATTAATGGTAGTCAGTCAGGTGCTTTTAGAAAAGTTTCCTTGTTTACATTTGTAAGTTCTCATTAAAAAAATATGGCTAAACTGAATGCAGAAAATCTTTTAACAAGCAATAACCACATCAGATAAACTAATGGTTAAATAACAGCCAGAATCCTAAAGCTCTTCAAGCATTGAGCAGTCCTCGGTAAAAATGAGAGATAAGTATTTAAATACTTTTAAAACTCTCATTCATAACAAAAAAGCATAAGAGGTAAAAATATTCTGACCTCACTTCCTGCTATTTTTCTTCAACATGTTCATTTGTAAAAGCTACCTGAAAAATGGAATTGGATATAATTAATGAGCCATATTTATCACTGTAAAATGGCTTAAAAGTAGTGCATAAGTGCTGACTAACCAAAGCACTGTAACTCAGGTAAGGAGGAAGGTTTTGGTGAGCAAACCCAGAAATTTGAGTGTTGCTATTAATTTGATTGCATTATGACATTCCAAATCACCCATGCTTTAGAATTATCTTTCTTTATGAACAAAACATTTTGTCATTGGTAGTTACTAAAAATCTCATGCTCCCTCACATGCAAACTCTTTTGCAGGCTTTTTTTAAACTACTTTGTAGTTAAACAAGTAGAAACAAAGCTTGCACACCAACAGCTTCAGGCAGATGAAGACAGTGAGGACATATTACAGTCAGAAATGTTCAGCATGTACAGAAAAGGCTCTGTGATTTTTCATGTAAGTTTGGAAATGTTACTGGGGAATACCATCCAGTAATACTCACAACATGGAAGCAGTTCATCGCTGGCAAAAAATATAAAGAGAGAAGTGATCCATGATCTTTGTGAATCTCAAAAGAAGAATGTTAATCCACACATCCCAAGCAAAATCTTAGAAGATGCTCTTCATTAGATAATTATCACTCCATGACTCATGACATTCAGAATTTATCATCAGCTTCCAAGCTAGCTGCAAGTGTTATTGAGATCATTATCACTCTGACTGACACCGTGAAAATGTTTTTCTGGAACTGTTTACAGATTGTTAAGATACCAGCCAGTAAAGTGTATTTTGTTGGCACTTATACAGTGGCAAAAACATGGCAAAGAGGTGGAAAATAAACAGAAATATTTCTTTTTTCTGTGGCTGACCATAACCAAGTTGTGGTTACCAAAAACTATTCAACAAGTTTTGAGATGAATTTCAACAAAATAACTGCATTTCATACACCACAGAAAGGATGTTTTTATAGCCTCTGATATTTAAAGTACAGGACTGCACATTGTACCTCTGCTTTAACACACCTTACTGTCAGACTAAAATTACAAGTACACATTGAAGAAACTCGCTGGTCAGGACTAAGTGCACTGTAAGCAAAGTTGTCTCAATATCTGCACAAATTAACAATTTGATCCAACACCTTTAACTCTGACAAAGTTCCTATTGATGCACTTAATGTAGTACAAGGCAATTTAAGTAGCAAAATGACTTTTTGTCATTAGGCTCTATTAGACTTGAAAAAACAGTAAGTAAGTTCTTCTGGCCAATTTAGCCTTAGTAAAGTAATTACCATGTTATATCAGCATTTGTGGCTCGCTGACACTCAGGTTGCTGAAAGTCAGGCTGTGTAGAGGATGACTCTGATTCTGGTCTATCCTAGCCTCTTCCCTATTTGGAGCCAGCCTTCTGCAGCCCCTGCTTGGGTGGGTGGAAACCAGAGCCCAGGGAGCAGTAGCTACATGTCCAGGCAGTGAAATCAGGATAAAGTCAGCCATGCACTCAAAGCTTTATGAGTCTAGGGATGCCAGGAACTCTGAAATCTATTTGACCCTGGCTGGCTGCGAAGGCTGAATTTAAGATCATACCAAGTCTAGCAGATGGAACTAGTTTTAACTAATAAAAATTCCAGTGGTTATTATTTCTGAACATTGATCCATGAAGAATTAAAGATATCAATATGAATTTGAATTTTGCATTTTTCATCCTGCTTGGAAAAACAAGTAAACAAATAAAGTAGTACTCCAAGTTTGAATTGGACTAAGCTTAATGAACACAGAATCTGTTTCCCTACATGACAGTTTAAACTGGTTCCCCAAATTACTGATGTGTATTGATGAAAACTGATGAGTCTAATGATCTGAGGTACAACCTTCATTGTTATATTATGCCTTATGCATTAGGAAGTCACTTACAGAAAAAAGGATCAGAACAAGAAAAAAAGTGAAATAATAAATCTTGGCACTGATCCAGTACATATAATAAAACAATTTAAAATAGAGGTATTACCCATTAAAAATTCAATCACGATGCAAGTATTTAAGAACTGACACAATAGGTACTTATTCATTGTGGGCCCAAATACTGAATTATCTACAAATTTGATAGTGTAAAACCTTCTTGGCTATATAAGGCTCTTTTGGGATGTGACTTGCAGCCTACTTCAGCCCAAGTCTCCTAAGTTTTCTACAGAGACTCATTTTTTTTTCTCCCCTTCCCCCCTATATATTTAGTTCCATAATGAAATATTTCCCTGTCCACATTTGCAAAATTAGACTAGTTTGTGGACTGAACAAATGGAGTTCATAATTTCAGTCATGATATGGGTCTGAAAGGGGAAGACTTAAGACCCTAGAGGACAAAGATCTCTGATGTTTGAGCTGGAAATAAGAAAATAACATTCTGATAATGAAGATCATACAGAATGGTAATTGTAATGGTGTTTATAATGAACATAAATCCTTTCACACTCCATAATAATGGCAGAAGATATTAATCATTTCAGGGAATTTATCCCAGCAGCAATCCCTTGTATTGAGTTAAAATGTCCAAACCACACATCCTTCAAAGTTTGAAAAATGTCTTAAGTAGCTTGTATATATCATGCACAGCATATACAAAATACAGGAATGTGTGAACTAGAAATTTTAGTAGCACATTAACTTGGGATTCACAGAAAGTTTGGTGGTTTTCTCTTGCTAATTTAAACTTTTACACTTTACACTTATAATAAAACATTTGCACTCTGTACTGTAGATCTCACAGAATTATCTACACTCTCATTTGTATACCAGAATAATATAATTTATGTCCAACTACACCTAACAATGACTTATGAGTGATGAATAGAATGTTTGCTTACATGGAAAAGTATGTGAAACACTGTCCATTTCCACAATACTTGGAAAATCTGGTGGGATCTTGCAGGCTCATCTATATTGAGACAACCATGAAGAGACTTAAAGCTGCAGATATTTATGTTCAGCCTTTGCTTTAGTTATTTGGATAGTCTCTGGTAAATAGGACTTTGTTGTTTAAAGTTAAAATGCTTTTTACAAGCTTACAGTCAGTGATAAGACTAAGAAAACAAAAATCAAGCACAATGTTAAGCTTTCAGAGATATTTCTGCAACATTCTTACTCAAGTTAGCAGAAGAATTTAATAGTCTAGTGCTCAGGTGAGTGATTAGAGAACAGGTTGATGGGCCCTTGAGTCATATTGATTAAATGTCATGAGAAATCATTCTGAGAAGCTCTTTCAGTATATTGATACAAGAATAGGTAATTTAAAATATGTAGCATACACAATGTCAGGAACTATTAATGCTATTCCAAAAGAACAGAGATCCAGTTAAATTTCTAATTTAAGAGAAGAAAACTCCTGAGAAGATGAGAGTAAGTTTCACCAAGTTCCTGCCAACCATTACTTTATGTTAAGGAAGGAGTCTGAAAATATGAGAGTACACAAAACCCAAAAACAAGAAAGAGGATGAAAATGGTTAAAGCTGTTGGTGCTGGTAGTTTCTTTTCTTTTCACTCTCTTCATGTAAATACTTTTAAAGAGCACACAGCTAATTTAGTTACCTAATGCCACTCATGGCAAGAGAGTCTCTGATGCTTTAGGAAAATTATGTTTACATGAGAATTCCAAATATCAGTGTTATGTATCTGTGACAGTCTAAGAGTACAGGGGAAACAGAAGTTTGCATACAGAACAAATCTTTAATTAAAGTAGGCAATAAAATGAATATAGCTTTTTTTCATATAGGTCATCAGGACTAATAGAAGATGTTACATAAATAAAATAGATAAAAAAGTAATCTCACTTTAAGGAAGTGAGTAGGATGAATTCAAGTCAGCAGTCTGTAATTTGAAGTGATCTACGTCCAAGGCATTTAGCAACACATACTTGCAAAAATATCCTCCTAGGTTTCAAAGATACCAAAACACTGTATTTTTAATTTCTTAGCTAACATAGCCCTGAAGTGACCTGTAGAAGATAACTCAGGATTTTTGCATTTAAACAATGTATTCCTTTCCTTACACTTTGAAAAAACAGAAAAATAATGAAGGGAAATTCAGTACTTGTTAAATCACAATAGCTCAAACATTTATAGACATGAAAGACTTTGCATGAATATTGCTGTGAATAATTTAAACAGCACACAAAAATTTCAAGGATTGAATATGGACCTATTAGATTAAAAGATTGTTTGCTCCCAATGTTAGCAAGGGAAATTACATCCTTGAGTAAGTTAAAATAAATAGAAACAGAAATATGCATAAGAAAACCAGTCTTTGAACAGATGGGCTGGGGATCCAAGTTTATGAGTATCTGCTATAGATATTGGATTAGCAATATTTTACAGACAAAATAAATACTATGCAAATTTGTTTCAAGGATGGTCATAAACCCCACAATGAACATGAAGAACATGACCACTACTTGATACAGCCAGCTCCCAAAAATGAACTATCCTCTTGTAGTTACACAAATATTGATGCCCCTTCTTCCACACCTTTGAGGCAGCACATCTTGGCTTTCTCTGCACTTCTCATTATAACAGCATTTCACAGTTATTCCACCCCTCAACTAACTGGAAATAAAAGGAATTCAGCATCTTGCTATATAAACCATGTCTGATGTGTATGTTTACACATGTTACAAGCTACTGAAATTATTACTTAAATCCTACCCTCACAGCATATTTTAAAGAAACAAGACAAAACACAAGGAAATAGTGTAAGTACAAAAA